>JAQZBX010015110.1:0-37883 GCA_029593785.1 Cabassous unicinctus
TTTGGCTGACTCATACATCTAAAGCCAGGGATCAGAAAGCAGACACCTGCGCCACCGCCAGGCAGGCAAATCTAAGGGGCCCTGTCAGCCGAGCTCCCACCTGTCCCTGAGAAGGTGGCCACTGCCCGGCCCTTAAGTTTCCCTGTACAGATGCCTCATGGAGCACATGCCCCAGCATGGTCCTGCAGCTCCCCCAGCTCCTCTGAACTTGACATAAATGGGGTCATATAGGATGTGCTTTCTTCTGTCTGGCTTCCTTTGCTCAGTGTTAGGCTCCTGAGAGTCTTCCATTTTGTTTCAGGTGTGAGTCATTTGTTTATTTTCACTCTTGTATCCTCTTCTGTCATCTATAATTTACTTATCTGTCCTACTGTGTTGTTTCCCATCTGCAGCTGTCAGGACTCCTGCTACAGGGCCAGGCTTGCATGTGTCCCCTGGTGCACACACGTGTGTATTTCTCTTGGGTAACACCTTTGAAAGGGAGTGGTAGGTCATAGGGTAAGATGGGGCATCTCCCCCTTGGGAAGAAGTGTGGGCCTCCTTGTGCCAATGGCAGCCCCTCAGCCAGCACCAGAGCTCCAGGTGTCCCCCTCCTCACCAGCACGGCGGCAGCCAGTCCAGTTCACTTGGGCATGCAGTAGCATCTCACCCCGGTTCTCTTTCTCCTGGTCAGCACTTGTTCCCAGCGGTCTGTTGGCCATTGGATACTCTCTTCCGTGAAGCATGTCTACACGTCTCCTGTCCATATTTCCACTGGCTTGTTTCTTTCTTATTTGGATGTAAATATACATTTTGTTCATTGTATGTTTGTAGGTATCTTCTCCCAAGCCGTGGTTTGCGTTTTCACGCCCTGAAGATTATCTAATTCACCAAGTGTTTCTTTTACATTTCCTGCTTTTTGCTCGCCCTTCCCTGTACTGAGGCCATGAAGATATTCTTCAGTGTTGTCTTCTGGGACCTTCACTGCTCTGCTGCATACTGAGATCCATACACAGCCTGTAATTTCTTTTTGTGTGTAGTGTGAGGTAAGTAAAATTCCACTTTTTAACATGTGGGTATCTGATTATCCCAGATTTTGGCACTACCTTTTTGGTCAACCAGGTGTCTATATAAACATAACCTGTTCTAGCCCATTGTTCTATGTGTCCATCGTCATGTCACCATCATGCTACCTTCATTTCTATAACTTGTAAGTCAATACCTGGCAAAACAAATCCCCCCACCCTGTTTTTCTTCTTTAAGAATGTTTTGGACATACTATTTTTTGCTCATTACAATGTAAGTTTTAGAATCAGCTTGCTAAGTTCCGCAAATAAAACCCATTGCTATTTCATTGATTCAGCTCAATATGGGGAGAACTGACATTTATGCAATAATGATTTTTCCAGTTTATGAACCTGATATATCTCACCATGTTATTTAAACCTGCTTTGGTTTCTTTCAGTAATTTTGTACTAAGAAGTTTTGTATGCATTTGATAATGGATATTTGTATATTATATATTTTTAAGCAGTATGATTTTTGAACTTTCATTTCCTGTCACTGGTACATAGAAATGAATTTAATTTTATATATTGATCTTGTATTCAGCAAAATTTCTACATTCATTTAGTAATTTTAATAATTTACCTGTACCTTACTCTGGATTTTTCAGGTACCCAATAAGATCATCTATTATTAATGACAGTTTTTCTTTCTTTCCAAGACTTGTAACTGTTATTTATTTTGCGTGCCTTTCTCACTGGCTGGGATGTCCAGAACAGTGGTGAATAGGTGGTGAGAGTGGATAACTTGCCTGCCCCATTTCAAGGGAAGCCGTCACTAATTCACCATTAAAGACGTTTGCTGTTAGCTTTCCATAGCTGCCCTTTTTCAGTTAAGAAGGTCTCTTCCACATTAGGTTTTACCAAGTGCTTTCGCTGTCTCTACTGAGATGATATGGTTTTCTTCTTTATTATGTTAGAGTGATGAATTACACTGATTTTCAAATGTTAAACAACTTTGCGTTCTGGAGGGATACAAACAACCCGGTTGTTGTTATATTTTTCTTTTTACATAATAATTGATTTTTCTAATATTTTGTTTGGGAAATTTGCATATATGTTTATGAGTGAGAATAGTTTGTATTTTTATTTGCTTATATTGTCATGTCAGATTTTGGTGTCAGGATTATCCATACCGCACAAAATAACATGGAAAGCGGTCCCCTTTTTACTATTCCCCAGAAGATTTTATGTAAGATTAACATTATTTCTTCCTGGCAGATTTAGTAGATTCACCTATATAGCCATCTGATCTTGGAATGTTTTTCATTGAAAGGCTTAAAAGTATGAATTCAATTTCTTAAATAATTATGGGATTTTCAGGTTTTCTCTTTCTTAAGGTCAGTTGTGGGTGGTTATGTTTTCCTAGTAATTTATCAACTTCATCAAAATTTCAAATTGATTAAAGCAAAGTTGTCCATAATACTCCTTTATGATTCATTCCATATTTTCATTATCTCTGGTGATATCCCCCTGTCGTTCCTGACATTGGTTATTTTTGCCCTTTCTCCTTTATTTATCATCAGTCTCGCCAATTTTATTAGTCTTTTCAAATAATGAAATTTTGTTGTAACTTCTCTATTGTATTTTTGCTTAAAATTTCATAAATTTGTGCTCTCATCTTTATTTTTTTCTTATTCTGTTTTCCTTAGATTTTATTTACTAATTCTTTATAATCTTTGTAGATGAAGACTGTGCCCATTGATTTCTTGCTTTTCTTCTTTTCTAATATATGATTAAAGCTATAAATTTTCCTTTAAACATAGACTTATATACATACATCTCAGGTACTGCTTTTGTTAGTTATTCATTTTAAGCAATTTTTAGATTTCAAAATTAATGTTTAAGACACATAGGTTATTTAGAAGTCTGTGTTTTAATAAAAATATGCATGAGAATTTAAAAATTATCTTTTTGTGATTTCTTAAAGTTTTAATTTAAAGTGCACAATTAAAGTATTCTGTATACATTCAATCCTTTGAAATTTGTTGAAACCTGCTCTGTGGCCCAGAATGTAGTCTGTGTTTTAATAAAAGTTCTTAGTCAATTCGAAGATAATGTACATCATGCTGTTTGCAGTGTTCCATTAGGTTTACTAATTTTACTGCCCAAATGTTTTACATCCAATTTGATTTTTTGTCTGATTGTTTTATCAGCTCTACAAGAGGTGTTTAAATTCTCTCACTGTAATTGTAGATTGATACCTTTCTCCTTTAAGTACCTATTTTTGCTTTATATTTATTGAGACAATGCCCTTAGGTGCTTACAAATTTAACACTGTTGTTTATCTTCCTGGTGAATCAAACGCTTCATCATTTTAAGTGTCTCTATCTCAAGTGGTGCTTCTGCTCTAGACGTCCGTTTTGTCTGATATTAGTGCAGTTACCACAATGTTCTTTGGTTAAATGTTAGTTTGGTATGTATTTTTGCATCTTTTTTACTTCCAACCCTTTTTATCTTTATGTTTTGTATGTCTCTTGTAACTATAATATCATTGGCTTTTGCCTTTTCAACATGTCTAATAGTATGTATGTTTTATTTGGAGATTTTTGTCCATTTGCATCAAATGTAATTATTGCTATTTTACACTTTAAGCATGCTATATTATTTAGTGCTTTCCACTTTCTTGCCTCTCTGTATTCTTTTTCTCTCCCTTCTTGTCTTTTTTCAGTTCTCTTAGGTATGTATCTAGGAGTAGAAATTGCTGAGTCCTATGGTAACTCCAGGTTTAGTTTTCTGAGGAACTGCCAAACTGATGTTCACAATGGCTACACCATGTTACACTTCTGCCAGCAATGTATGAGGGTTCTAATTACTCAACACCCTTTCAACACTTGCTATTATCTGCCTTTTAAATTACAACCCTTCTTGTGGGTTGAAGTAGTGTCTCGTGATTTTGATTGGAATTTCCTTAGTGACTATGTTGAACGTCATTTCATGTGCTTATTGTCCATTCACACATCTTCTTTGACCTTTTTTAAATTCAGTTGTTTGTCTTTTTGCTATTGATTTGTAAGAGGTATATAAGAGCATATATATATATGTGTGTGTCTGTGTGTGTGTGTGTGTATATATATATATATATATATATAACCATTATAAGATATATGATTTGCAAACATTTTCTCACATAATATGGGTTGACTTTTCACTTTTTTAATAGTGCCCTTTGATGCACAAAAGATTTTGATGAAGTCCAACTTTTCTATTTTTTTTTTTTTGCTTGTTATTTTGGTGTTTCATATGATAATCTCCCTAATCCAAGGTCATGAAAATTTGCCCCTATATTTCTAAGAGTTTTATAGTTTAACTCTTATATTTAGCTCTTTCATAAATTTTGAGTTAGTTTTTGCCATGGTATGAAGTAGGGATCCAGTTAATTCTTTTACTTGTGGATTTCCAGCTGTCCCAGCACCATATGTTGAAAACTCTTATTTCCCCATTAAATAGTCTTGGTACCCTTGTCAATTATCAACTGATCAAAAATTTATGGGTTATTTTCAATTCTATGCCATTTATCTATATCTTTGGGGTCTCTTGCATTTCCACATGAATTTTAAGATCAGCTTGTCTATTTCTACAAAAAAGTCCATTGAAATTTCCTTTGAGATTGCATTGAAGCTGTAGATCAATTTGGGTAGTATTGTCATCTTAACATTAAGTCTTTCATCCATGAACAAGGGGTGTCTTTCCATTTATTTAGATATTATTAAATTTCTTTCAGCATGTTTTATAGTTTTCATTGTAGAATTCTTTCAACTACTTGGTCAAATTTATTTGTAGGTATTTTATTATTTTAGATGCTATTGTAAAAGGAATTGTTTTCTTAATTTTCTTTTTTGAATGTTCATTGTTAGTGTATAAAAATAGAACTGATTATTTTTGTATATTGATCTGAATTCTGCCACTTTAGTGAACTTTTGAACAGCTCTAACTGTTTTCATATTGTGAAACCTTTATTTTGTTGAATCTGGTTTTCTATGTTCTAGATCATGTCATCTGAGAATAAAGTTAATTTTACGCTTTTCTTTTAAATTTGCATGCCTTTATGAAATTTCTTTCCTAATTTCCCTGACTAGAGAGTCTTGTACAATATTGAAAAGAAGGCAAAAATGGGCATCCTCTATCTTAGGGGGAAAGCTTTCAGTCATTCACCATTTATTATGGCATTAGCTATGGGTTTTTCTTATCTTGCCTTTATCATGTTCAGAAAGTTACCCTCTATTCCTAGTTTTCTGGATGTTTATATCAATAAAAGGTATTGCATTTTGACAAATGGAATTTGTGTGTGTGTCAATTAAGATTAAGATGATCATGTGTTTTTCCCTTCAATCTGTTAATGTGGTGTATTACATTGATTTTTATTGTTGAGCCACCCTTACATTCCTGGGATAAATTTCCAGCATATTAAAAGGTGTATAACCTTTTAATATGCTGCTGAATTCAGTTTGCTAGTGTTTTGTTGAGCATTTTTGTATCTATATACATAAGTAATATTGGTCTGTAATTTTCTTGTGATGTCTTTGTTGGGCTTTGATATCAGGGTTATTCTGCCCTATAGACTAAGTTAGAAGTGTTCCCTCTCTTTTATGTTGGATGAGTTTAAGAATGATTGGTATTCATTCTTCTTTAAATGTTTGGCAATATCCACCTTTAAAGTCACCTAGTTCCAAGCTTGTTTGTTGTTGTTGGGAGGGTTCAAATTACTGATTCTATCTCCTTATTTGTTATAGTCTAGCCAGATTTTCTATTTCTTCTTGAGTCAGTTTTGACAGTTTGTGTGTTTGTAGGAATTTGTCCATTTCATCTAGGCTATACAATTTGTTGGCATACAGTTTTTCATAGTATTCTCTTATAATTCTTTTTCATTTCTATAAAGTCCACAGTTATGTTCCTCTTTTTATTTCGGATTTTGGTAATTTGAGTCATCTTTCTTTTTTTTCTTAATCAATATAGCTAAAGGTTTATAACTTTTGTTGATCTTTTTAAAGAACCAACTTTTGGTTTCATTGGTTTTCTCTAATGTTTTTCTATTCTCTATTACATTTATCTTAGCTCTAATCTTATTTCTTTACTTCTGCTAGCTTTGAGTTTAGTTTGCTCTTATTTTACTAGTTCCTTATGGTGTACACTTAGGTTATTATTTGAGACTTTCTTCTTTTTAAATATAAGCATTTACAGCTATCCCTCTGAGCACTACTTTCACTGTACCCTATAGATTTTGGTATCCTGTGTTTTCAATTTCATTCATCATGTGTATTTTAATTTTCCTTGTAATTTATTCTTTGAAATATTTGCTGTTTAAGAATGTGTTGTTTAAATTCCACATGTTTTTGAGTTTTCCAGTTGTCCTTCTGTTATTGATTTTTAGTTTCATTTTCTCATGGTGTGTAAAGATACTTTATATGATTTCATTCTTTTTAGATTTATTAAAACTTGTTTTGTGGCCTAACATATGGTCTATCCTGGATAATGTACTATGTGAACTTGAGAAGGATGAGTTTCTGCTGTTATTGGGTTGAATGTTCTGTATATGTCTGTTACGTCTAATAGGTTTCTTGAGTTCTTCAAGTCCTCTATTTCCTTCTTGATCTTCTGTCCAGGTGTTCTATTATTGGGATATTGAAGTCTCTAGCTATAATTATAGAATTGCCTATTTCACCCTTCAATTTGGACAATTATTGCTTCATATATTTTGGGGCTTTGTTGTTAGCTCTGTATATGTCTATAATTGGTTATTTCTTCTTGATTGATTTAAACCTTTATCAATATAAAATGCTCCTCTATATCTCCTTTAAACCCTTTTGAACTTAATATTTTTTTGTCTGATAATATATCCACCCCAGTTCTCTTTTGTTTATTATTTTCAATGAATAGCTTTTTCTGTCTTTTTACTTTCAAATTCTTTGTGTTTTTAAGGTAAAACGAGTCTCTTGTAGACATGGAATATAGATGGATCATTTTTAAAATCTAGTCCACTAATCTCTGCCTTTTTTTGGAGAGTTTAATTCACTTATATTTAAAGTACTGATAAGGAAGGACTTGTTTATGTCATTTAGCTCTTTTTTTCTATATCATATACTTTTTAGTTTCTCGATTCCTCCATCACACTCTTTTATGTTTTTAAATTTGGTAGTGTACATGTTGATTTTTTTCTTCTACCATTACTCTATATAAATTATTTTCTTAGTGACTAACATGGGAAATAAAATTAACATCTGAAACATTTAATAAACTAGTTTGAACTATACCAACTTAGTTTAAATAATTTGCAAACACTGCTCCTGTATATCACCTATCCTTACCATTTATATTTTTATTGTTACAAATTATGTCTTTGTGCATAATGTGCCCATTATTAACATAGATTTATGACTACTGTTTTAAATCAAATAGGAAAATGATTTGGCATTTTAATAATATAAGAAAAAAGAGTTACAAGCCAAAAATACATAATACTGACTTTCATTTTTACCTATGTAGTTACTTTTACCAGTGTTCTTTGTTTCTTCATATGGTTTTATGTTACTGTCTAATAGCCTTATATTTCAGCATGAAGGTCTCCCTTTAGTATTTCTTGTACTGCAGGTCTACTAGTATTTAACTCCCTTAGCTTTTATTTATCTAGGAGTGCCTTAATTTCTCCTTCATTCTTGAAGGGTAATTTTGCAGATACAGAATTTTTGGCTGAAAATTTTATTTTTCTTTCAGCACTTTAAATATGTAATCAAACTGCCTTCTTGCCTCTATGATTTCTGATGAGAAATCAGCCGTTAATCTTATTGAGAGCCCCTTGTACCTGATGAATTGCTTCTTTCTTGCTGCTTTCAAGGTTAACTTGAGTTTTTCAAAGATCTCATTGAGTTTATCCTATTTGGAGTTTGTGAAGCTTCTTGGATGTGTAGATTCATGTGTTTTATCAAATTGGGGATGTTTTGGCCATTATTTCCTCAAATATTTTTCTATCTTCTTCTTTATCATATTTCTGGGAGTCTCTTGATGTATATGCTTACATGTTTGATGGTGTCCCACAGTTTCCTCAGGATCTGTTCATGTTTCTTCATTATTTTTTCTTTCTGCTACTCATATTGGATAGTTTCAAGTGCCATATCTTCAAGTTTGCTACTTCTTTCTTCTGCCTTCTCAAATCTGCCACTGAACCCCTCTAATGACTCTTTAAATTTCAACTATTGTATTTTTAACTCAAGAATTTCTTCTTGGTTACTTTTAATAATTTCTATCAATTTACTGACATTCCCATATGTACATACACTGTTCTTCTGATTTCTTTCAGTTTTTTGTCCATGGTTTCCTTTAGCTCAGTGACCATATTTAAGACAGTTGATTTAATATGTGACTAACAATATAAATATCTGATTTCCTCAGGGATAGTTTTGGTCAAATTCTTTTTTCCTGTAAATGAGTCTTATCTTTTTTTAAAATTGTACCATATATTCATTTTCTTAAACAAATACTTTATATTGCATTTGTACAACATTCCACTGTTTGCTTATTGCATAGTGAAAAGAATAGAGTCAGAGAAGACTTAAGGTCTGGCTCATCCACTAACTTGCTGTGTGAATTGGGTAAGTCTCTTAACCTTGCAAAACTCTTCTTTTCTCTTCTGAAGAGTAGAGATGATGATATCTTTTCTACAGAATTGCTAAAGATTGAATGAGATAGTTATGCTGTTTTCCTCTCACAAATTGGTCAGAATAAATCTATAGTTTTTATTGTTAACCCTTTGTTTATCATCTTAATGCTAACTCTGTTGAGTAAATGCATTTAAACATGTATCAAAGTGAAATTTTAATTTTGGACACTAACATTAGCAAAAGAAAAACAAACTAAAAAATGGCCCCATCTTATTTTTAGAAAACTGGTTCTTATAATATTTATTCATACTATCCCATCAAGAATTCAATTTCATTTAAAGACTTTTTTTTTCCTTAAAGCTACTCTAAATGAATAACCACATATGTGAAAATCTTAAGTTTACATGTATAATTGATTTACAGTTATCCCTTGTGAAATATTGTAAGTAAAATACATATCATGTATCACCTCAGCACTAGGGATGATAATATATATGATTAATTTCTTATGCATTATTCCTAATGTAAAAAAATCACAGGCAAATTATACTGCTTCTCAAGAATACATACACAAGGTAGTTACACCTAGACATATACAACTCTTCTGACAATATTTCAACCATTATCAATATCTTTTGTATGACACCTTAGAATTATTTATAGTTGAAAACACAAAACTCCCTTTTAATGCAATTCTGCATGAATTATTATGAAATATTAAAAAATACTTTTGTTAAACAAAATTTCATGTATGTACTGAACCCCCAAATACACTTCTCAAAAAACTACTCCTAAAAGGTAAACAAACTGTTTCCACATTATAAAAAAATTTAAGCTCTGCAACCCTCCTTTGTTAAAAATTAGATACATTACACCACTCCAGCAAGGATTAATAAATGATTGTTCTACTTTACAAAATCACACAGAACTGAGCCTTATCTTTTGTTCTTTTTTCTTTGCTTGCTTAATTTGTAATTTTTTGTTGAGAAGTGGACATTTTGAGTATAGTAATTTGGTAACTCTGGAAATCAGATCCCGCCCCCGCCGACCTTTAGGGATTGCTTTTTGTGCTTTTTGAGTTCACCAGACCTCTGTTTCTGTAGTGACTTGTCCAAAAAAATTTTTTTTTTTTGCAAAGACTGTATTCCTTGTATGTCACTACTAAGTTTCTGTTCAGCCTATGGCATGATGGAGATTTTATTAAATCTGTTTCCAAAAATAATTATTTCTTTAAATCTTCTAATAGATGCTACCAGGGCAGCTGCTGTAGTTCAAGGGGTTAAACAATGGCCAACCTCAATGAACAACCCTCAGTTTTTGGAGTGTAAGATCCATACACTGTACCCTGGCCCCAGCCAGCTGTCCTAGGAGTGCCGTTGCCATCCGCATGGCTGAGACAGGGCTAAGGAATGGGAGGTAGCAGCTGGTTTATGCACTCTGCTCTCTTACCAAATTTGGGCCCCCTCTCCCTTCATCAAGAACTGCCCTCGTTACTTTAAGTATGTAGTTACTTTCCACAGTTCTGAATAGTTGATTTTGACAAGTTTTGTCCAGCTTAACAATTGTTTTTGGTGAAGAAACCGACCTCTGGAACTTCCTACTGCACCATTTTCTGTGGTGTCTCTTCTTTTTGTTTGGGGTTTAGTTTTCTCTTCTCCTTCTAGAGTTTTTAGGTGGAATGTTAGGTTATTGATTTGAGATCTTCCCTTTTTAGCAATTATTTTAGTAACATATACAACCAAAAATTTCCTCCTTTAACCACGTTCAGATATAAAATTGTGTATTAATTATATTCACAGTGCTGTGCTACCATCACCATCATCCATCCAAATCTTTTCCATGACCCCAAACACAAAGTTCTACCAATTAAGCATTATCTCCCCCTTCTCTACCCCATCCCTGGCCGCTGGTAACCTGTATTCTAGTTCCTGACTCTATGAATTTGCTTATTCTAATTATTTCATATCAGTGAGATCATACAATATGATTACTTTTGTTTGTCTTATTTCACTCAAGATGTCTTCAAGGTTCATTCATGTTGTTCTTATTTATCAGAACTTTATTCTTTTTCATAGCTGCATAATATTCCATTATATGTATATAGCACATTTTGCTTATCCATTCATCAGTTGATGGACACTTGGGGATTTCCATCTTTAAGCAATTGTGAATAATGTCACTATGTACATCAGTGTGCAAATATCTATTCCAGTCCCTGTTTCAATTATTTTGGGTATATACCTAGAAGTGGGATTGCCAGATCATATGGTAATTGCATACTTAATTTCCTGAGGAATCACTAAACTGTTTTCCACAGCTTACATTCCCACCAGCAATGAATGTTTCTATTACTCCACATCCTCTCCAACACTTGTTACACTTGTTAGTTTTCTTTCTTTCTTTTTTTTAATAGTAGCCATTCTAATGGGTATAAAATGATATCTCATTTATCTCATTGGTTGTAATTTGCATTTCACTTATGGCTTATAATGTTGAGCATCTTTTCATGTGCATTTTGTCCATTTGTATATATTCTTTGGAGAAATATTTTTTCAAGACTTTTGCTCATTTTTTATTTGGGTTATTTGTCTTTTTGTTGTTTATTTGTAGGATTTGTTTATAAATTCAGAAAATTAAATCCTTATTCCAAAAATTTTCTTCCATTATGTAGATTATTTTGTTTTCTTGATAAAGTCCTTTGATGCACAAAAGTTTGAAATTTTGATGAAATCTCATTTATCTATTTTTTCATTTGCTGCTCATGCTTTTGGAGAAAAGTCTAAGAAACTGTTGTCTAGCAAAAGATCATGAAGACGATTTCTTATGTTTTCTTCTAGGCGTTTTATAGTCTTTGTTTTTATATTTAAGTATATAATTCATTTTTATTTTATTTTTTAAAATTTACACAACTTTATTTCAAATTCAAAAAATGAAATAACAGAAAAAGGCAGCTCAACAAGTTATGGATACATTACTCCCCAAATGCTCTTTCCAGTCACATTTATCTCATCTAATTCCAACTACTAACTCAGTTGCTCTTCTAGTGCTCAGAAAAATACACAGATGAGCACAGATTAATTAAATGGCATAGTCAAGGTCTCATTAGTGAAAAAAATGAAGAAGAGAAAAAATGCTTAATTATATTCATATCTCACAAAACCAAACCCTTATTCTTTTTTACCTTTAGTATTAATATAGTATCAACTTTGCTTCTGCTACAAAAACATCACAATGTTGTTGTTAACTACAGTCCATAAATTACATAGTTATATTTTTCCTATTTATTACCATATTCTCAACACTTTGTATTAGAAGCACATTCCTGTATTTATACTAGTGACCACAATCCTCATCTACTGCGAAAATCATTGTGATACGTTTCTTATATTATCCTCCCGTTGTCCTCCAACTAATATTAATCTCCCTACTCGTTCTAGCCACAATCACATCCAAAAATCAACAGTTTGTTACATTCATTATGTGTTACCATCAAGTCCAACCATTACCATATATTTACATTTGACCTTATTAAACATATTACATACATCTAGCATCATCTATCCCTTCTCATCCCACAGTCCATCTCCAACCAATCCATACCAACCTATACTTCCTTAGTCCAACTCCTTAAGGCTGTTCATTGTATTTAGTTCATATCAGTGAGACCATACAATATTCATTCTTTTGTGTCTGGCTTATTTCACTCAACATAAGGTTCCTCCATGTTGTCATGTGCTTCCCCAATTGATTTCTTCTTACAGCTGAGTAATATTCCATCAGATGAATATATCACATATTGCTTATCCATTTATCGGTTGATACACTTAGGTTGATTCCATGTTTTAGCAATTGTGAATAATGCTGCTATGAACATGAGTGTGTCAATATCTGTTCACATCCTTGCTTTCATTTCTGAAATGGTCTATAAGTTCTAATAGTTTTGTTGTGAATTTTTTGGATTTTCTAAGTATAGGACCATATCATCAGTTAATAATGAAAGTTTTACTTCTTTCTTTCTTATTTGGGTGTCTTTTATTTCTTTTTCTTGCCTAATCGCTCTAATTAGAACTTCTAGCACCATATTGCAAAAGAGTGGAGAGAGTGGGCATCTTTGTCTTATTCCTGATGTCATTGGGATAGCTTTCAGTCTTTCTCCATTGAGTACAATGTTACCTGTGGGTTTTTCATATATACACTTTATCATGTTGAGAAAGCTTCCTTCTATTCCTATCTTTCATAGTGTTTTTTATCAAGAAAGGGTGTTGTATTTTGTCAAATGCCTTTTCTCCCTCTTTTGAAATGGTCATTTGATTTTTCCTCTTCAATTTATTAATGTGGTGTATTACACTGATTGATTTTTCTTATGTTGAACTACCCTTGCATACTTGATATAAAGCCCACTTGATCATGATGTATAATTTTGAAATGTGTTTTTGGATTTGGTTAGCAAATATTTTCTTAAAGATTTTTGTATCTATACTCATTAAAGAAATTGTCTGTAATGATCTTTTTACATACTATCTTTATTTGGCTTTGGTATAAGGGTGATGTTAGCTTCATTGAATGAGGTTGGTATAATTCCCTCCTGTTCATTTTTTGGAAGATTTTGAGCAAGATTGCTATTAGATATTCTTTAAATGATTTGTAGAATTCACCTGTGAATTTTGTCCATTTGTATATCTTCTGCACTTTTCATTTTAGGAGGTTTTTTTGATGCCTGTTTCAATTTCTTTACTTATGATTTGTTTGTTTAGGTCTTCTATTTCTTCTAGGGTCAATGTTGTTTGTTCATATGTTTGCAGAAATGTGTCTATTTTATCACTGTTCTCTAGTTTGTTGGCATATAGTTGTTCATAATATCCTCTTATGATCTCTTTTGTTTCTGTTGGGTCAGTGATAATGTCACCCTTCTCATTTCTGATTTTATTTATTTGCATCTTGTCCCTTTTTTTCTTTGTTAATCTGGCTAAGGGTTTATCAATTTGTTGATCTTCTCAATGAACCAACTTTTAGTTCTGTTGATTTTCTCTATAGTTTTTTATTCTCCATTCCATTTATTTCTGCTCTAATCTTTATTATTTCTTTCCTTCTGCTTGCTTTGGGTTTGGTTTGCTGTACTTGTTTGAATTCTTCCAGGTGTGCAGTTAGGTCTTTGATTTTAGCAATTTCTTCTTTTTAAATATAAGCATTGAGGGCTATAAATTTCCTCTCAGCATTGCCTTTGCTGTATCCCATGCATTTTCATATGTTATGCTCTCATTTTCATTTATCTTGTGGTATTTACTGAATTCTCTTGCAGCTTCTTCTTTGACCCACTGATTATTTAAAAGTATTGTGTGATCTCCATATATTTGTGAATTTTCTATTTTTCTGCCTATTATTAATTTCCAACTTTATTCCATTATGATCAGAGAAAGTATTTTGTATAATTTCAATGTTTTTAAATTTATGAGATCTGATTTATATACCAACATGTAGTCTATCCTGGAGAAAGATCCATGAGCACTTGAGAATAAGGTATATCCTGCTGTTTTGAGGTGTATTGCTCTTTAAATGTTTATTAGGTCTAGTTAATTTATCATATTATTCAAGCTCTTGTTTTCCTTATTTATCCTCTGCCCAGGTATTCTATCTAATGCTTACAGTGAAGTGTTGAGGTTTCCAACTATTATTGTAGAAATATCTATTTCTCCCTTCAGTTTTGCTGGTGTGCGGCTCACGTACTTTGGGGCACCTATGTTACGTCCTTGCATACCTGAGATTAAACCCACTGGATCATGTTGTGTAATTGGTTTGATGGTGTTGTTGAATGTGATTAGCAAGTATGTTGTTGAGGATTTTAGCATCTAGGTTCATTAGAGAGATTGGTCTGTAATTTTCCTTTCTTGTGGCATCTTTTTTTGGCTTTGATATTGGGGTGATATTGGCATTGTAGAATGAGTTAGGCAATGTTCCTTCTACTTCTATTTTTTGGAAGAGATTAAGCAGGATTGGTGTTAGCTCTTTCCAGAATGTTTGGTTGAATTCACCTGTGAAGTCATCTGGTCCTGGGCTCTTCTTAGTTGGGAGGTTTTTGATGACCGAGTTTATCTCTTTACTTGTAATTGGACTGTTGAGTTCATCAATTTCTTCTTTCATCAATGTAGGCTGCTTGTGAGTTTCTAGGAATTTGTCCATTTCCTCTAGATTACCATTCTTGTTGGCATATAATTTTTCAAAGTAT
Source organism: Cabassous unicinctus (assembly GCA_029593785.1). Classification (NCBI taxonomy): domain Eukaryota; kingdom Metazoa; phylum Chordata; class Mammalia; order Cingulata; family Chlamyphoridae; genus Cabassous; species Cabassous unicinctus. Next base: position 14,862 of record JAQZBX010015110.1, read on the forward strand.
CCTCTTATGATACTCTTTATTTCTGTGGGTTCAGTGGTGATATCCCCTTCCTCATTTCTTATTTTGTGTATTTGCATCTGCCCTCTCTTTTTCTTTGTTAGTCTGGCTAAGGGTTTGTCAATTTTATTGATCTTCTTGAAGAACCAGCTTTTGGTTCCCTTGTATGTGATGGTTCTCTTTTCTTTTGCTGCCTTGAGTATTTTCCCTTTGTCTTGAGCATTGGACATTTTGACAAGTATATGTCTTGGAGTTGGCCTGTTGGGATTTGTACTGTTTGGGGTGCGCTTTGCTTCCTTGACATGTACATACATCTCCCTCAATAGGGTTGGGAAGTTTTCAGCCATTATTTCCTTCAACACTCCTTCTGTTCCTTTTCCCTTCTCTTCTCCCTCTGGGATGCATATACTGCATATGTTTGTGTGTTTTGTGTTGTCAGTTAAATCCCAGGGTACCTGCTGGATTTTTTTCTATCTTTTTACCTATCTGTTCTACTATCTGTTTGATTTCAGATGTAGTGTCTTCCACATCACTAATTCTTTCTTCTGCCTGTTCAAATCTGCTGTTTTGTGATTCCAGTGTCTTTTTGATTTCTTGGATTGTGCCATTCATTACCATCATATACGTTATTTTTTTATGTATGTTTACAATTTCTTCAGTATGTTCTCCCGGTGTCTTCTTAATATCCTTAATCTCTTCCTTCACTTCATTAAGTTGGTCCATGATATTTGTTTGGACAGCTTTGATTAGTTTTTCAATGTTTTGCCTCTCTTCCTGGTTTTTAGTTTGTTCTTTGGACTTGGCCATGTCTTCCTGTTTCTTAGTATGGTTTGTAATTTTTTTTAATCCTCTGGTCATCTTTTTGTCTTGATGTGTTTATTCAGTTGATTAGCTTCTCTCTCTACTCTAGGGTTTTATTTAGCTGCTGGTTTGTGTGTGTGTTAAGTTTTCTCTTTGACACTTTGTTCTTCTTGTTCTATTTCCTTGCTGTTTTCTATGTTCCCTTGAAGGAAAAAGTTTAGGGCCAGGGAAAGTGGAGAGATATTGTAGGGAAGTATCTACAGGACCCTGTAATAGGAAATGGCTTCATGAACTTCATTCCCAAAGCACAAGCAGCAAAAGAAAAAATAGATAAATGGGACTTCCTCAAAATTAAAACCTTTTGCACCTCAAAAGAGTTTGTCAAGAAAGTGAAAAGACAGCTTACCCAATGGGAGAAAATATTTGGTAACTGTATCTCTGATAGGAGCCTAATATCCAGCATATATAAAGAAATCCTGTATCTTGAAAATAAAAAGGTAAACAATCCATTTAATAAATGGGCAAGTGATTTGAACAGATACTTCTCCGAAGAAGAAATACAAATGGCTAAAAAGCACATGAAAAGATGCTCAATATCACTAGCTATTAGGGAAATGCAAATCAAAACTACAATGAGATACCATCTTAGACCCATTAGACTGGTGGCCATTAAAAAAACAGAGGACTACAAGTGTTGGAGAGGATGTGGAGGATGTGGAGGAATGGGAACCCTCATCCACTACTCGTGGGAATGTAGAATGGTTCAGCCATTGTGGAGGACGGTTTGGCGGTTCCACAAAAAACTCAATATAGATCTGCCATATGACCCAGCAATTACTCTGCTGGCTATATACACAGAAGAACTGAAAGCAAGGACATGAACAGATATATGCACACCAATTTTCCTAGCGACATTATTCCTTATTGCCAAAAGTTGGAATCAACCCAAATGCCTATCAATAGATGAATAGATAAACAAAATGTGCTATATACACACAATGGAATATTACTCATCTGTAAGAAGGAACATAGTACTAACACATGGGATAACATGGATGAATCTTGAGGACCTCATGTAGAGAGAAGCAAGCCAGGCATTGAATGACAAATATTACATGACCTCTCTGATATGAATTAAGCAAATTGAGCCAACTCAGAGAGCTAAAGTCTGGAAGATAGGTTTACAGGAAATAGGAAGGGAGAAGAAGGTTGTGCGCCAACACCCACATGGGTGAAATCTATGATAAGGTGGAAGTGAGTAGTTGTGCGGTGAAGAGATATGACAGGGATGTAGGAATACTATTGCATTGGGAGGTGCAAGCTTGACAGGGGTTCAGGTGGGGAGTATGGGTTGGATGGTCCAAGGAAATGGGAGGAGGTTTGGGGGAGGGAATAAGTGAACACTGGGGATAGGTTGGTACGGGGGTGAAACTACAATGTTGAGAATATTCTATTGGCAATGTGACAAGGAAGCGTTACTGGTTTAGGGTGTTAAATGGGGGGGGGGGCATTTGGGAGAGGGCACACCTGGGACCAAATTCTAGAGAATGTGCAAGTGATCATTTTGTCATAGTGTGCTGTATCAGTCAGACCCACATAGTGAGTGGGAAGAAGTTGGACACCCATGCTGGGGAGGTCCGATATGTTCTTAAACAGAGAGGAGGTTGTCTCTCAAGAGCATAGGCAGTTCTTAATAGGGGAGGACAGACTAATGTGTCCAGCCCTCAGCATTGCTGCAAGTGTCTAAGAATCTTGTCCTTCAAGGAGTGAAGCCTGGTGGTCTTCGTGGGCCCACAGGGGAGGGGGAGGAGGAATAGATTTAAGAGGGGGTATTTGGGGGCAATGGAAGTGTTCTGCATGATCATGCAATGATGGATAGAGGCCATGTTAAATTTCATGAAAAAATTATAAAGGTGTATGGTCTAAAATACAAACCATAATGTAAACCATTGAACATGGTTGGTACCTATGTTTCAATATTTATACATCAGTTGTAACAAACGTTCCATCCACATGTAAAATGATTATTAATAGGGAAAGGGGAAAAAAGGGGAGGATGTTGGGTATATGGGAGTCCCCTGTATTTTGTATGTAATCTTATTGTGACCTAAAACTTCTTTGAAGATGATATAAAAAAAGTAAGACACTGGGAAAGAAATGGAAGAAATTGCCACTGTATATACAGGACAACTCATATTAGAGTGATGAAAGGAAAAACATCAAAAAATATTTTATTTTTATTTTTTTTAATGTTTTTTCATTTTTCAATACCCCAATCTTTCCTACTTTTTAGTTTTAGTTTCTCTAAATTATTATGTATTTCATTTTTTATATTTAAACCTATCATTATTATTTCATTTTCCTCTTAATCAAATTTGTCAAGATTCTTAGCTACATTTTTGAAGAGGTTTTGGATCACAGAAGGGATACAACTATGGCAGGGGAGGATCAATGGGGTGGGGGGTTCAGTGATGGGGGATACATGGGAGGAAGTTCACCTGGGCATACATATAAGATATATAAATAAGTTCAAATGTTCGTGGAGCATTGCCACAGTGGGTGGAGATTCACACAACAACTGAAAGATTATTAAATTCCCATCCAGGGGAGCTTTACCACATTCTCTAATGGAACAGCAACAATCCCCTAGTGCAGGGGCGATGACTAGTGAAGAAGAATGGTCCATCGATGGGCCCTTGATGTTAACGACTATGTTTGCGAGCCTTTTGCTCTTGAATTTGCAACGTATTCTAGTGTTGGAGAGTGCCTAGTAGTTGCATCTTGAAAGTCTCTTTATTGCTCAAATGTGGCCTCTCTCTAAGCCAAACTGAGCATATAAATGCATTACCTTCCCCCTAGCGAGGGACAAGGCTCCTGAGGATGAGCCTCCCTGGTACCAAGGGATTACTATCAAGCACCACTTGGTTATACAACTGGAAAAATTCCTTGAATAAAAGGGGGAAAATGTAATGACAAATGAGTGTATATGGCTAAGAGACTTCAAAGTGAATCAGGAGGTCATCAGAGAGGTAACGCTTATGCATGTCTCAGCAGGATCTCATAGACAGCCAAGGTAGATACTACCCCAAATAGTTGGGATCCTGAGGGATCTGGAGACATCTATGGTCATGGCAGGTAGCTCCAGAGTTTCGTGCCTTGCCAGTGGCCCTACTTTGGAGTTTGTGTTCCCAAGTGTGACAGAGTGGGACTCAGATGTGTCTTCTCTACACATGCCTCCTCTGTCTCTTTTATTTGAACCTATAGTTGGTGCTGGAGTTGGTAGATGTACCTCCAAGAGACGTTAATCTCTGGGCTGACTTTGTGCCAGGTGGGCCCTAAAATTCAACGGAGTTGCAATACCTACTCTTCAGTTCATTGGACTCACCCAGGACAACTAAAAAGGAGATGAATGTGGACAATGACCATCCCAAGGAACCAAGAGGATCTACAACTGCAAGCAAGAGAGTCCCATCCATCTGCCCCATGTGATCAAAGCCTCCTCTCATTTAGAGGTGGAGTGGGCAAAACCATCCCATAATCTCAGGATTGGGGAGTGAACTGTGGATTAAAATAGACTTACTGATAGTCTACTATAGACTTATTTTCATTCTAGCAATGGAAGAAACTGTATCATTCATGTGGAGGCAGTGGGCACAAGAGGTTCTGAGGGCAGGGAGAGGGAAATACAGGTGAAAGATGAGGTCATTTTGGGGACTTGGGAATTTTCCTGAATGACTTTACAATGAAAGATATGGGCCATTGCATATCTTGCCATTACCTACAAAATTGTGGGAAAGAGAGTGTAAACTACAATATAAACTATAATCCATGCTGTGGCAGTGCTCTAAAATGTTTTTAACAATTGTAACAAATATACCACACACATGAAAGATGTTGTTAATGTGGGAAAATGTGGGAGGTGTAGGATATGGGGCATATGAGATCCCATAAATTTTATGTAACAGTTATGTAATCTAATTACCTTTTTTTAAAAAAAATAAAAATAAATTAAAATATAAATATATATATTAGAGGCATATATCAGCAAATTTGAAAAGTTAGAGTAACGATTAAGTGAATTTGAAGACACACATTTGAACTTGAAATGTTAGGAGGACAGAGAAAAGAATTCAAAAATATTGAACAGTGTCTCAGGAACTTGCCAGGAGTTGAAAGAGACTCTGCATGCAGGGAGTAGGCAGACCAGTGTAGGCAGTAGCTGCTCAGGGTTGCTCTCTGTAGGTGACCTGAAGCCTGACCTTGGGCATCAGGCTCATGGGGAGCAGTGCCCCCCACACTCACCATGGCTCAGATCCTCTGTGGGTGGTCTCAGTGCAGGTCCTGAGTCAGTGGTTTTGGGTGGGGGGATTTTCTGCCTTTCTAACAAGATCCCACTTGAGGGTGAGGCTGCCAGAGACTGGACCTCACTCTACTTGGGACAGTGGTGGGGACAGGTGACGAATCCATGACAGAGTGTCACAGGGTCCCTTCATCACATTCATGCAGGGTTCACACTTGAACTACAGGCTGCTGTCCCAAGTGGACCTGGAGACTCCACTAAGTGAGCCAGTGAGATCCCAGCTCGTGTTCACATGGATGGACATTCCTATATAGTTTCAGCGTCTCACAGACAAAGTAGATAGACTATTTAGACATACAATGGGTTTTTCAAGGTTGATTGCCTAGAAAATGATCGCAAAATCCTGAAACTGAATAGCTTGCGGTCACAGTGGAGAAAACTACAAAACAGCGATGGTGTTGAACAGACCAGACACTTTACCCACATGTGTCCCCACTGTGTGCATGAGTCAGTGGGGGTGCACAGGAGGGACTGACAGCTGCACCCACCCAGCCCCATGGGTGTCCCAGGGTTTCTGCAAGGAGTTTGCAGGGCTAGACCCCCTCCTACTTCTCCTTCACACCTGCAGCCCAGCAGCCTCACATGTCTAGTCAGGGTCCAGGGTCCAGAGCGACTGGACCTGAGAATCATGCACAGAAATCCCATTTCCTATGCTGAGGGGCGGAAGGGAAACTCTCTTGGGTGAGGAAAGTAGGCTGAGCCATCTTTTCCCATTTCTACTAGAATACCTGGTTTCTCAATTACCAGCCAAAGGTCAGCATCATCTGAGAGCGGCAGGTCAGGAGGGGCCCTGAGGGTGTCCCCTGCAACATGTAATATCCATCCCCCCAAACAAACTCCTGGGAAGCTCAGAAAGTCAATCTTTGTAATGCTCTGAGTTCTGCCTACCCCTTTCACTCAGATCTTTCATCCATCCCTCATTCGTTTGGGTGTGATTCCCTCCATATTCCTACTGGATTCCATGATTTACCTAGGATGATCTTTTTTTGCAATGCCAGCCCTGTCACAGGACGGTCGTGAGGTCTATGCTAGGACAAGATGAGGAGGAGAAAAAGGTCAGAGGATCCAGATTGGACCTGGCAGAAGAGGGAATCTGTTTACCAAGTAGAAAAGGGTGGAGACTGCCTAAAACCCCAGGACCAGAGATGAATGCTGAAGAGCTCAGGAATGGACTGATGGACAGAAGAGCTCAGGAATGGACTGATGGACAGAAGAGAGGAGGGTATTCCATATTCCATGCATGCCACAGCTCCCCATCCTTTTGCTGCTACAATCAGAGGGAGCCTGTCCCTTTCCATGATGTGTCCAATACCAGGATATTGTAGGAAAACCTCCAAGGTCCTGAAGGATGCAGAGAGCTCGCTGATGGAGTGCCACCAGGTTCAGACACAGAGTCAGGGACATGATGATGGGGCTCAGAGTCCTGGGGGATACAAAGACAGACAGAAAAACAGAGAGGATCTTAGTAGCCTCAAAAGTTCTGGTACCTCCTGCCTCTAGCCTGGCCTGATGATATAATTGTGACCTAGAATGATGCCGGTGGAGAGGGATGCACAAAAGACATTGCTTGAGATTATGAAATAGGAACATGGTATGGACAGTGTGAGATCAGATGCATGTAGCAGCACAGAAATGGCCCCAAAGAGGGAGCAATGTTTGTGAGGATGGAGAGCATTCAGGTCAAAAGAGAACAGGAAGCCTTTAATGCTGCCCTTACACCATAGATCCTAAGCTCGGCAAGGCTCTCTGCATCTCCAGAACAATATCTCAGACTCCCCTGGAGTAAGGTCCCAGTGCACATCCGTGGTATAATTAACCATAAAAAATTTTGTCTTTTCAGGCCACTTGAGTCCATCTGGAAGTAGAAAGATCATGGTTGTCCCTATAGAAGAGAGCAATGTGATGCCTGTGGTCCTTGTTCTCCAGGGGGATGTGAGACAGTCCAACTGTGACCTGCTCCCTCCTGCTCTCCCTGCCTCCCCTCTGTGTCCTATGTCCTTGCTCAGGGCCATGCCACTCCAAAGGCATGGAAACCTCTCAGGGTTCTCTTGGCAAGAGATTGTGCTGGTGGGATTTGAGGGTGGCCCTGGGATCCAGGTCTTGCTCTTTGTGGTGTTCCTGGTCCTTTACATGGTCACTGTCCTGGGGAACCTCACCATGATCTTGGTCATCACCCTGGATGCCCACCTCCACTCCCCCATGTACTTCTTCCTCAAGAACCTCTCCTTCCTGGACCTGTGCTACTCATCTGTCATTGCCCCCAGGTCCCTCACCAACTTTTTCTCCTCCACCAAGCTCACTACCTTTGGAGGCTGTGTCACCCAGTTCTTCTTCTTGTCCCTTCTTGCTATGTTTGAGACTTTCCTGCTGCCCGTCATGGCCTATGACTGTTTCATGGCCATCTGCAACCCCCTGTACTACCCTGTCACTATGCACCCCTCAGCCTGTGCCTGCCTGGTACTGGGCTCCTACTGCGGAGGCTGCCTCAACTCCATCGTGCAGACCAGCTTCACATTCCACCTCCTGTTCTGCAGCTCCCACTGCATCGATCACTTCTTCTGTGATGTGACCCGCCTTCTCCGACTCGCCTGCACTGACACGACCCTCAATGAGCTGGTCATGTTTGGATTCTGTGGACTTATCTTTGTGTGCACCACTCTTGTGGTCCTGGTGTCCTACAGCTATATTACCGTGACTATCCTCAGGATGCGCTCTGCGACTGGGCGATGTAAGCTCTTCTCCACCTGTGGCTCCCATATGACTGTGGTCTCCCTGTTTTATGGGACCTTCTTTGTAATGTACGTCCAGCCAGGAGCTGTGGAGTCCATGCAGCAGAACAAGGTGGTTTCTGTCTTCTACACCCTGGTCATTCCAATGCTCAACCCCCTTATCTACAGTCTGTGGAACAAGGATGTGAAGGAGGCACTGCAGACACTGGGTCAGAAACACCCGGACACATGAAGGCAGGTGGACGGGAAGAGACGATGTCCTGAGGGCTGGAAGGAACCTTGGATAGTCAATGGATGAGCTTTGGGGAATCCATCCATGAATCCTCCAATGCTTCTTGAAAGCATTATGGACAAGAAATTTGCTGTGAATTGATAGTGATAAGTGGTGTTCCTTGCCACCAGAAAATTAATGGCCAATCTCTGGATCAATTATCAAAATCATTGGAAATTTGCCAAAAGAATTGGCAGACCAATGAAGCCAGGTGTTGGTTTTACTTTCCATAAGCACTGGTGTTGCTGTGAAGATAAATATCCTCTGTGGCCTTCTACTTTCAGTAAATATGAATCTAATTTAATCTTGTGGTCAGGAAATAACTCCAGGTGTGCTGAACGTGGGAACTTCATATGCGATGCCCTGCTCTGACCATAGGGATAGTGGAGAGATTGCTAAGACAGTGCTTTGGTCTCAACTCATCAGTTTTGCTTCTTCTCCACCCTTTCTTTCTGTAAGTAATCCTGAAGGTCTCTCACAGGTCACTAGAAGGAGCACATTCTATATTTTCAGATGCTTGTCATGAGGCTTGTTGGAAGACACTGCCTTAAACCAACAACTGCCTTCCTAAAACCCAGGCAGGGCACCCTGGGGGTTTTCATTCAGAGTTCACTTAATATGTTAACCCAGTGGACTGAAGATGTTTTTCAGCTACTTGAGACCATTCAAATTCTTCTTTGCCACCACAGGTATATCAGAATAAGGACCATATTCTAGCTAATTGCAATAGAGAGAACAGGGAGAAGAAGGGGATGGTAACAATCATGTGACTTCTTCTGGTAGAAGGTACAGCTCTAAGAGCCCAAGGCTTCCCTTTCCCAATACCATCATGTGGCTGATTAGGTTCATCCTCTTTTCATATATATAGTAGGCATCTTGATACAATTTCAGGTGTTGCCTATGGTTTGCACATTTTATTTTTATGTGTTTTTGGCCATTTCCTTATTATGTAAGACTTCTTTATAAATTCTAGATAGAAGCACTTTACTGATTATGGATTTTTCAAAATTCTTCTTCCACATTGGAATGAGCTGGGTTTTAATATTATAATTGGGGGAAGCAGATGTGGCTTAAGAGATTGGGCTCCCGTATACCATATTGGAGGTCCAGGGTTTGATTCCTGGGACCTCCTGGTGAAGACAAGCTGGTCCACATTGCAAGCTAAAGTGCTGGCCTGTGCAGACAGCTGGTGCAGTAAGATGACACAACAAAAAGAGACATGGAGGAGAAACAATAAGAGACTCAGCAGACCAGGGAGCTGAGGTAGCACAAGTGATTGAATGCCTCTTTCCCATTCTGGAAGGTCCGAGGATCAGTTCCCAGTGCCTCCTAAAGAGAATACAAGCTGACACAGAAGAATACCATGTAAAATGGACACAGAGAGCAGACGGGGGTGGGGGGTGGGGATTGAATAAATAAATAAATCTTTAAAAAATATTATAATTGGGTGGTAATTGTGCAGATAGATATGTAGGGCACCATGATGTGTGATTAATGTGAACGTTTATGAATTTTAGGACAATGTCTATATATTTCTACACAGGAATCCTCTTCAGATATGCACTTCAGAGTGAACAAAGCTTATTCATTGCTGAATTATTCATAATTTAAAAGGAAAATTCATATATCAACCCAGATGCCCTTGGTATGGGTTGCATTGTGACCCCAAATTTGATGCTGAAGTCGCAACTGCCAATATTTTGACTGAGACTATATGTGGAAAAAGGATCATTGCAGAAGATACTAATTTGAGTGAGGTCCTAGTGTTGTGCCTCATGACTTGGGTCCTTGGAGAAGGGGATGGAGGCACAGACAAAAAGGGGACATGGCAATGTGAGGGTCAAGGCAGGGACAGAAGCTGAAGCTATCACACAAAAAATGTCCCCAGATGCAGCACCCACCAGAAGCTGGAGGAGGCCAGCAGGATTCTTCATCAGGAGTTAAGAAATATCACGGCCTTACTCGCACCTTGATTGCAGACTTCTAGGCTACATAACCAGAAAGGTGCATTTCTTATCTATTCTGCTTGGTTTGTGGCACTTTGTTACAGCAGACCAGAGAAATTAAAAAATCCTCCAACAACAGAATGCACTAAGAAATTGAGGTGTATCTACAGGAAAATAAAACAATTGAAATAAATGAAGTAGAATATGGAAGGCAGCAGAAATAAAATGTAGACCTGATGCACAAAGCACAGGTTTCATGGCACCAAGATACGGGACTTGATTCCCCATCACCTGGGCTGCTCCCAGAATTTGCTCTCCTAGGAAGGACTCTCTGGAATGCTTGGTTAACAGTTGGTTGATTGAGGGCACCCAGCTCTGTGTGGCTTTACCCAAGGGTCCCGGTTAATTTCCCTCTGAATAGTGTCCTTATGTGGAAGATAAATTATAGGTCACATGCAGAGCTTTCCCAAAGTAGACCCTGTAACAACACAGAACCTCAATGGCCCCAGAGGCCTAGTCTGCTCACCCTCTGCTCTGCACAACCCCCTCCACTCCCCAAGCCCCAAGCTCCCTTCTTACAAAGAGTTTATTGGTGACCAGGACAGGAGCTTGTTCTACTCTCTCTCCCTCAGGCTCAGGGGGAGCTGGTCCTTAGGGCAAGCCTCAAAGCACAAGCCCAGAGCCTCCGGCCATGCGGGTTCTCCCTTGGGGGTCACCCTGCCTCTCCCTGCACCATGAATGCAGTTCCTCATGTAACAGGTTAAAAAATGGCAAAGGGAGGCCTTTGGAGGATTAGAGAAAAACAGGATTCATTTCTCTCCCAGTTAAATAGGTAGAGGACAGGCAGAAACTGCCTGGGAAAATATCCTAGGGCTTTGGACACCAGGGGAAGTCTAGATACCACCCTAAAGAGAAAGAGGTAAAGAAATAGAGAGAGACTCAATGGAAAAATTCTGTGGGAAAAACCTGCAGGTGCAGGTGCCAGCACCAAACCCCCCACCCTCATACAGACAACATTGGGCCCTCTGGCCCCTGGCCAGTAGCTAAAAAGAAAGGGGACCTCAGGGGTCCACTTCCCCAGGAAAGTAGAGAGAGAGGGACACAGCCTAAGGCTGATTCAGATTTTGGCCAACAGATTTGGTGTACTGTGTTGCATCAGCCCTTCAAGGCAGGGTGGGGCCATGTCAATATTTGACCTGGGAGCAGTCAGGGAACTAAAGAGATGTGACCCTACCCTCTCAAACACCTGTCCTATTGACCATGACCAGCTGCTAAGGTCACAGAGAAGAGTGGTAATATTTTCTACCCAGGAAAAGGGAGGGAGCTGCCAACAACAGGTGGATAACAGCTTTTGAGAAAGTTTTATTTGCAAGCCTTCAAATAGCCCTTAGTCATTTTCCTCTGTCCCACCTTCCCAGTCCATGTTATAGTGAACACATTCCAAAGAGGGTTTGAGCTGAGAGGTCTATCAAAGATCACCATGTGCTGGCAGACCAAGGAAATGTATGCAAGGAAATTAAAAGTAAATACATAAAAGAGGCTTTTTTCAGGCCTTTACAGCCTCCCTACCTAAAGCCCTTGGAAGCTGGTCTACACCATATTACTGTGCCCATGGCTGGGATCTGAGCAGCTAAAAATAGACAATCCTAAAGATCTGGAACAGGTTGAACCAAGAATCAGAGACAGTTGCAACACATAGTCAGTTGCACACTGCAACAAAGACAGTCCCACCACTAAATCCCTATGAAAGCAAGAGAAAGTATCAGAGTAAATTCATTATCATAATCAGATGCCTAGACATCAGCAAAAAATTGCAAGTCATACTAAGAAAAAGGAAGATATGGTTCAAGCAAAGGAACATATCAAAGCACCAGATGACATACAGGATTTGAGGCAACTAATGAATGAGGTTCATACAAATCTCCTAAATCAAATCAATGAGTTGAAAGACAATATAGCTAACATGATAAAGGATATCAAGAGGATACTGTGTGAGCACAAAGAAGAATTTGAAAACCTGAATAGAAAAATAAGAGACCCTATGGGAATGAATGGCATAATAAGTGAGATTAAAAACACTTTAGAGGCATACAACAGCAGACTTGAAATCATAGAAGAAAGAACAAGTGATGCAGAAGACAGAACAGCTGAAAGTAAAGTGAGAAGAACAGAGAGAAAAAGAATGGAAAAAATTGAGTAGGGGCTCAGGGAGATGAATGATAACATGAAGTGTAACAACATATGTGCCATGGGAGTTCCTGAAGGAAAAGGAAGGAAAAGGGGGCAGAAAGAATATTTGAGGAAATAATGGCTGAAAATTTCCTAACTCTCATGAAATAAATGAATTTACATGTCCAGGAAGTGCAGCATACTCCAACCAGTATAAATCCAAAAAGACCTACAACAAAACACACACTACTCAGAATGTCAAATGCTAAAGGTAAGATAAAATTCTGACAGCAGCAAGGGAGAGGGAAACCATCACATACAAGGATGCCCAGTAAGACATAGCGTGGATTTCTCATCACAAACCATGGAAGTGAGAAAACAGTGATATGATATAGTTAGGATACTGAAAGAGAAAAATTTTCAGCCAAGAATTCTTTATCCAGCAAAATTGTCCTTCAAATATGAAGGTGGGTTTAAAACATTCACAAATAAACAGAAACTAATAGAGTTCTTAAAAAAGAATCTGGCTCTTTAGGAAACAATAAAGGGAGCCTTACAGCCCAAAAGGAAAAGACAGGAGAGAGAGTCTTCGGAGAGAAGGTAGAAGGGAAGACTATCAAAAGAATAACCAAAATGGCAAAATGACAGATGAAAATAAGATATGACATTTGAAAGTCAATGAATAAAATGTTGGAAGTAAATAATGCATTGGCAATAATATCATCGAATGTGAACGGATTAAACTCCCCAACCAAAATATATAGGCTGACAGAATAGATTAAAAAACAACACATAAACCATCCATATGCTGTCTACAAGGGACTCACCTTAGATCCAGGGTTATAAACTGGCTGAAAGTGAGAGGCTGGAAAAAGTTATCCATGCAAACAGTAACCGAAAAAGAGCAGGGGTAGCTATACTAATATTGGACAAACAGATTTTAAATGCAAAAAGTTATAAAAGATGCAGAAGGACATTATATATTAATGAAAGGCACAATCCACCAGGAGAGAGTAAGAGTCATAAATATCTATGCACCTAACCAGGGTGCCCCAAAATTATATGATATGAGGCCAAATGTGGAAAACCTGAAAGGAGAAACAGAAATCTCTACAAAAATAGCTGCACAACTCAATATACTACACGCATCAATAGATAGAACCACGAGACAGAAAATTAACAAGGAAACAGAGAATTTGAAAAATATGAAAAATGAAGTAGAACATTGCACCCCAATTCAAAAGGTTATGCATCCTCCTCAAGAGCTTATGCATCTTTTTCCAGGATAGACCACATTTTGGGTTCCAGAGCAGGTGTAAATACACATAAAAAGACTAAATTCATATAATACACCTGCTCATATCATAATGGAATGAAGCTGGAAATCAATAATAGACAGGAAAGGGAAAATTTTGCAAATGTGTGGAGGCTAAACAACACACTCCTAACAATCAGTGGGGCAAGGAAGAAAGTGTAAGAGATATAAGTACATATCTCGAGATGAATGAAAATGAGAACACAATTTATCAAAACGTATGGGATACAATGAAGGGAGCACTGAGAGGGAAATTTATAGCCTGAAATGCCTTTATTAAAAAAGAAGAAAGAGCTAAAATCGAAGACCTAACCAAACATCTGGAGGAACTAGAAAAATAACAGCAAACCAATCCCAAAACAAGTAGAAGGAAAGAAATAATAAAGATTAGAACAGAAAGAAATGAATTTGAGAAAAAGAACAATAAATAAAATCAACAAAATCAAAACTGGTTCTTTGAGAAGATCAATAAAATCTAAAAACTCTTAGCTAGACTAACAAAGAAAAAAAGAGAGAAGATGCAAACAAATAAAATCAAGAATAAGAGAGGGGACATTACGAATAACCCCACATAAAGTAAAAGGATCATATGAGGATATTATGGTAAACTGTATGTCAATAAATAAGACAACCTAGATGAAATGAACAACTTCCTGGAAACGCACAAACAACCTACATTGACTATACAAGAAATACAGAAACTCGACAAACTAATCACATTTCAGGAAATTGAATTAGTTATCAAGAATCTCTAACAAAGAAATGTTTAGGACTTTTCACAGGTGAATTATACCACGCATTTCGAGAAGAATTAACACCAATTCTGTTTAAACTCTTCCAAAAAATTGGAGAGGATGGAAAATTACTAACACATTTTATGAAGCCAACATCACCCTAATATGAAAGAAGGAAAAAGATACCACAAGAAAAAAAATTAGAGACCAATCCCTCTAATGAAGATAGATGCAAAAATTTTCAACAAAATACTTTCAAATGGAAACCAACAACATATTGTAATAATTATACATCACAATTAAGTAGGATTTATTCCTGGTATACAAGGGTGATTCAATACAAGAAAATCAATTAACGTGATACACCACATTAACAAATTGAAGGGAAAAAATCCACATGATCATCTCGATCGGTACAGAAAAGGCATCTAACAAAGTCTATCATCTTTCCTGATAAAAACACTTCAAAAGATAGGAATAGAAGGAAAACTCCTCAATATGATAAAAGGCATATAAGGAAAATCCACAGCCAACATCATACTCAGTGGGTGAAGTTTGAAACTTTCCCTCCAAGATTGGGAACAAGACAAGGATGCCCACTGTCATCACTGGGAACAAGACAAGGATGCCCATGTGTTAGAAGTTCTAGATAGATCTACTAGAAAAGAAAAGAAAAAAGACATCCACATAGGAAAAGAGGAAGTAAAACTCACTATTTCTGGTGACATGATACTATATTAAGAAAATTCTGAAATGTCTTCAACTAAGCTACTAAAGCTAATAAACAAGTTCAGCAAAGTGGCAGGATACAAGATCAACACACGAAAATCAGTAATGTTTCTATAAACTAGTATTGAAAAAACTGAGGAGGAAATAAAAAAAATTTCCATTTACAATAGCAACAAAAAATTCAAATAACTTGGAATCAATTTAACCAAAGATGTAAAGGAATTTTATCTAGAAAACTACAAAACACTTAAAAGAAGTCAAAGAAGATCTAAACTAGAAAGACATTCCTTTTTCATGGATTGGAAGACTAAATATCATGAAGTTTTCAATCCTACCCAAACTGATTTACTGATTCACTGCAATAGCAATAAAAATTCCAATAGCCTACTTTACAGAAAGAGAAAAGGCAATTCTCAAATTTATTTAGAAGGGAATAGGGACCCTAATAGCCAAAAACTTCCTTAAAAAGAAGAGAGAAGTAGCAGGACTCTGACTGCCTGATCTTGAAACATGTTGCAAAGCTACAGTGGTCAAAACAGCAAGGTATTGGCATCAAGATAGACACATTGATCAATGGAATAGAATTGAGAGTCCATAAGTGGACCCTTATCTCTTCGGCCAACTGGTTTTTGACAAACCTACGAAGTCCACATTACTGGGACAAAACAGTCTCTTCAACAAATGGTGCCGGGAAAACTGGATATCCATAACCAAAAAAGAAAAAAAAGAAAAAAAAAAAAAAAAAAAAAAAAAAAAAAAAAAAAAAAAAAAAAAAAAAAGAAGAAAGAAAAAAAAAAAAGAAAGAAAGAGGACCCATATCTCACTTACAATACAAGAATCGGCTCAAAATGGATCAAAGACCTTAATATAAAAGCCAGGATCATAAAACTACTGGAAGACAATGTAGTGAAACATCTTCAAGATTTTGTGGTAATTAGGGGTTCTTACGCCTTACAGCCAAAGCTTAAGCAATGAAAGAAAAAATAGATAAATTGGACCTCCTCAAAATTAAACACTTTTCCATATCAAAGGATTTTTTCAAAAGGCTGAAAATGCAGCCAACTCAATGGGAGAAAATATTTGGAAAACACATATCCATTAAGGGTTTAATATCCATGACATATAAAGAGGTTCTACAACTCAACAATAAAAAGGCAAATGGCAAGATTAAAAAATGGGTAAAAGCCTTGAGTAGACATTTGTCCAAAGAAGAAATTCAAATGGTGAAAAAGCACATGAACAATTGTTCAACATCACTAGTGATTAGGGAAATGCAAGTCAAAGCTGCAATGAGCGATCAAGATGAAAACCTACAGGTGCTGGAGAGGATAGAGCGTCAGGAACGCTCATCCACTGTAGGTGGATGTGGAGTGGGTCATTCCTACCAACAGCATCTGCAGTGCAATGAAGAACAAAAGGAGGTGCACACATACAGAGCACGGTTATGCAGCTTTAAAAAGGAATTCAGCTCTGACACCTGCTGTAAAATGTGAAACTTGAAGACATCATGTTGAGTGAAATAAGCCAGACATGAACGAACAAATACTGTATGAACGCATATCAGATAATTAGAATATGCAAATCCATAGCCAGAAATTAGAATAAAACGTACCAGGGAAACGGTTGGGTGTGGGGAACAGGGAGTTAAAGCTTAATTCATACACTGTTTCTTCTGGGGTCATGAGAAAGTTTTGGCAATGGATGATGTTGTTTGTAGCAGAACATGGCAAATGCTGCTAACACCCCTGAATTATATATATGAAGTGGTTAAAATGGGAAATTTTATGTACAATATATGTTACCACTAAAATTAAAAGAAAAACAGAATTTTTCTGTAAACCTAGAATCTCACTAATAAAAAAATTGAGCTAAAAAGCCATAGACTACAACAATTCAAAGAGTGAGACTTACTGTAAACTATGGACGCTAGTTAATAATATAGATATAATAATCTTGGTTCATCAATTGTAACAAAAGCAGCACAGGAATACAAAATGTTAATAATGGGAAAAACCATGTGTGAGGGGCTGGTGGATGTGGGAACTCTGTGCTTACTGCATTATTATCAAGTAATTGTACACAGGCTCTTCAAAACACATTAAAAAACTAAAGTAACACAACCTGGATTTTTACCTAGATTGAAATACATGCATCTCCTGATTTGGAGAGATTTTGAATCTTGATAAAAATGGTTCTTCCAATTCACAAAGCATGTATTTGCCTCATTTGTTTAATTTCTCTCAGCTGTTTTACACTTTTCATGCACAGATCTGAACTGTATCTTGTTAAATGTAATCCTGGTGTTTGACATTTTGTGTGCTCTCTTAAGTGGGAATTAGAATTCCTGTTATCCTCATCTCTCACTAGTGCATAGAAATGCAACTGGTTTGTGTATAGTGAGGCTTCTAAGTGATTTATTCATTCTATTACTTTACTTAGATTCTGTGGTCCTTACTATCAACCTAATCAGGTCATGTTTGATAAGATTATTTAATTCTTCCTTTCTAAATGATGTATCTGTTTTATCTTTTCCTTGCCTTGCTGCACTCACTACATTCTGCAATACAACGTTGAAAGCAGTGGTGAAAATGAATGTATTTGTCTTTCCCAACCTGAAGATGAATGCTATAAATTCGTGAGTACTAAGTGTGATGTCAGTTACATATCATTCCTTTGTTTATTTGTTTATTTATTTAATCATTCCTTCATTTGTTAGTTCATGATTTGTTCATTCATTATTAGAGCCCTTTTATCAAAGAATGATTCTACTCCCTGTTTGTTGAGTGGTTCAATTTATATCATTAATGAAGTTCAAATTATATAATTTTTTCCTGAAATTCTTGAAAAAAATTTTTATTTTTTATTGCCTGTAAAGGGGGAGGTGGGGGAGCAAGGGTTTCCCACTGGGGCCCTCGCCCCTCCTACTTGTCTGCACTTCCTGCAGTGGCACCTCCAGAGACTGCTCAAGGCTTCAGGCATCCTATTTGGAAATCCAGGATAATCACACAAGAATTGGCAACAGGACTTCAGCTTCTAGGACCCAGAGAGTTGACAGCTCCAGGGCACTGCAGGGGCCCAGGTCTCCCCTAATTGGCCAATAGAGGCCCGAGTCCCAGACATGCAGGGGGAGAAAAACTGGCTGGCAGAGTGACCCAGTGTGTAGACACGTCCACAAGGCACCTGAACTGCAGGGAGGAGGGAGCTGAGCTGAGCTGAGCTGAGAGCCTCCTGCTTCCACTGAGACCCAGACAGGTTTCTGCAGCCAGAAGCTGGAGTCCCCAGACTCGACTCTTTCTGGACCCAGGGCCGAAGCAGGAGGGGCAGGTGGTCCGCAGTATCAGCTGCATTATCATCACACACACCAGGGGTTAGGAGCATGGGAGACCGTGGAGCATAGGACCTGGTGTGATCGAGCATGAATCCTGACCATCATCTGGAAAAGGTAAGGTCAAGGCACCCACCATCAGGGATGCAGGATTTGAAAGAGACCCTAATGCAGGGAGGTGATAGGGCTGTGTAGACAGTAGCTGCTCAGGGTTGCTCTCTGTAGGTGACCTGAAGCCTGACCTTGGGCTTCAGGCTCATGGGTAGCAGTGTCCCCCATACTCACCATGGCTCAGACCCTCTGTGGGTGGTCTCAGTGCAAGTCTTGAGTCTGTGACTCTGGTGGGGGGAGATTCTGCCTTTCTAACAAGCTCCCGCCTGAGGGTGAAGCTGCTGGAGCCTGGACCTCACTCTACTGGTGGGGACAGGGGTGAGGACAGGTGATGAGTCCATGACAGATCATCACAGGGTCCCTTCATCACATTTACTTGGGGTTCAGATTCGAATTGCAGGCTGCTGTCCTGAGTGGACCTGGAGATTCCACTTAGGAGCCAGAGGGAGCCCAGTGTATTTTCATATGGATGGACATTCCTATAAGTTTCAGCATCTTAAGCAGACAATTTAGGTAGACCTTATTCTGACATGATTAGGGTCTGTAAAAAGTAATCTCCTAGAAAATTGTCATAAAATCATGACATTGAATACCTTGTGGAGAATCTAAAAACAGTGATGGTGTTGGACAGACCTCATCTATAAGAGGGCAGTGGGGGTGCACAGGAGGGGCTGACAGCTGCACCCACCCAGCCCCAAGGTCGTCCCAGGGTTGCTGCCAGATGTGTTCAAGCAGCCCCCTCCTACTCCCCCCTCCACACCTGCAGCCCAGTTGCATCTCATGTCCAGACAGGGCCCAGTGTCCAGGGTGACTCGGGCTGAGAATCAAGCACAGAGTTCCATCCCCAGTGCTCAGGGGCTGGAGGGAAACTCCTTTCCCCTGTGCCCATTTCTGTTGTCATCTCTGGGTTCACAATGAACAGCCTGAACACAGCATCATCTGAGAGAAAGCAGATTGGAGGATCCTAGAGCGCATGCCCCACAACATGCAAACTCACATCTCTCCACTGCCTGAGCTCATTCCTCCCAGGCAGCCTCTCCTCCATGTCAGAGCTCAGTCACTGGTGAGTCTTTGTAATGCCCTGAGGTCTGCCTTCCTTTCACACCTATCCTTTGCATCCTTCCTCTGGGGCATTGAGATTTCCTACCCTTTCCTACCTTGATTCCAAGAATCACCTGGGGGCCAACATATTTTGCAATGCCAGTCCCCTCATGGCCCTCCTTTGCTGTGACAAGACCTGGGAATAGAGAAAGTTCAGGAATGTCCAGATGGGACTAGGTAAAAGAGACTCGGGTTATCTGTGGGAAAGCGCCCCAGTGGTCAGAAAGGAGTGCTGAAGAGAATGGGAACCAGCTGACTGATGGAACAGAGGAGCACATCCCATCCTCTGCAAGTTCCACAGCTCCCCTCCTGCTGCTGCTAAGACCAGGAAGAGACATCCCTTCCCCGTGATCTGTCCAACAGTTGGACATTGTGGGAAACCCTCCAAGGTGCACAAAATGCAGAGAGCTCGCTGATGGAGGGGTACAGCCTTGAACTCAGAGATCCTGAGATGGAGCTCAGAATCCTGAAGGATAGGCTGAGAGACAGACAGAAAGACATAGGGCACCATGTTATCTTGGAGAAGGCAGGTTCTTGTGTCCAGCCTGGCTTCATGATGTAATTAACACGTGGCATGAAGCTGGTGGAGAGGAGGCACTCAGTAAACATTACTTGAGTTAAACTAGGAACATATATGGACAGTGCAAGATCAAATGCATGTGAATACACAGAATTGCCTCGAGGAAGGAGCATCACTTGTTGGAATGAGAGAGAAAGTAGGGCAGTAGAAAGAGGGAGGAGACTTAAACACAGTCCCTACACCATAAGCTCAGCACTGCTAGGCATCCCTGCATCCCCACAGCCACATCTCACACTCCCCAAGATTGAGAGCCCCGTGCATATGTATGATTTCATTAATGGGAACAAATGTACCTTTTCAGGCCACTCTGAGCTCATCCAGAAGTGGGAGAGTCACTGTTTTCCCTCAATGACAGTGAAGAGTGTGACACCAAAGGTCCCTGTGCTCCAGGGGGATGTGAGACTACTAACTCTGACATGTTCCCTTCCTTTGTCTCCTGCCTTTCCTCTTTCCCCAGTGTCCAAGCTCATGGCCATGCCACACTACAGAATTGGAAACCTCTCAGGGGTCTCCTGGCAGGAATTTGTGCTGATGGGATTTGAGGGTGGCCCTGAGATCCAGGCACTGCTCTTTGTTGTGTTCCTGGCCCTGTATGTGGTCACCGTCCTGGGGAACCTCACCATGATCGTGGTTATCACCCTGGATGCCCGCCTCCACTCCCCCATGTACTTCTTCCTCAAGAACCTCTCCTTCCTGGACCTGTGCTACTCATCTGTCATTGCCCCCAAGGCCCTCAGCACCTTCTTCTCCTCCAAGCTCATCACCTTCATGGGCTGTGCCACCCAGTTCTTCTTTTTCTCCCTGCTGGTCACCACTGAAGGCTTCCTGCTGGCCGTCATGGCCTATGACCGCTTCATGGCCATCTGCAGCCCCCTGCGCTACCCTGTCACCATGCACCCCTCAGCCTGTGCATGCCTGGTGTTGGGCTCCTACTGCGGAGGCTGCCTCAATTCCATCGTGCAGACCAGCTTCACGTTCATCCTCCCATTCTGCAGCTCCCACCGCATCGACCACTTCTTCTGTGACGTGCCCCCCCTGCTCCGGCTCGCCTGCACTGACACAGCCCTCAATGAGCTAGTCATGTTTGGATTCTGTGGGCTCATCATTGTGAGCACCACGCTTGTGGTCTTGGTGTCCTACGGCTACATCACCGTGACCAACCTTAGGATGCGCTCCACAGCAGGAAGACAAAAGGTCTTCTCCACCTGTGGCTCTCACATGACCGCGGTCTCCTTATTTTATGGGACCGTATTTGTCATGTACGCCCAGCCAGGAGCTGTGGATTCCATGGAACAGGGCAAGGTGGTGTCCATCTTCTACACCTTGGTCATCCCGATGCTCAACCCCCTTATCTATAGTCTAAGGAACAAAGATGTGAAGGAGGCGCTGTGGAGGCTGGGCCAGAAACACATGGCCACATAAGGAGAGTGGAGAGAGTGAGACGGTGTCCTGTGGGCTGGAGGAATCCTTAGAGCGTCACTGGGTGAGCTTTCGGGAATCCATCCATCAATCCTCTCATGCTTCTTGAAAGCATTAGGGACCAGAAATTTGTGTGAGATACAAAGATGATGCGGCATATTCTTTGCCACCAGAAAATGAATGACCCTTCTTGGAATGATGACCCAAGTACTGGAAGTTTGAGCAAACAATGGGAAGACCCACAAGCACAATCCTTGAAACCAGGTGTGGGTCACACTTTCCACATCTGGCAGTGCCTCTGTGCAGAATAGACATGCTCTGTGGTCTTTTTCCTTTCCATTAACATGAATCTAATGTGATCATGTGGTCAGGGAATGTCCCCTTCACTTCTGAGGTGCAGTCTGCTGTCCCATGGTGATAAATGGGGAGTTTGCTAAGACACTGCTTCTGCCACAGTGTACCGGGTTTGCTTCTCTTCCACCCTTTCTTTCTGGATGTGATGCCGAAGACCTCTCACAGGCCCACTGACGGAGCTTGCTCTCCTGCTTCAGATGCCCGTCCTGAGGCTCGTCCTGGGATTCTCTGGAAAATACCAGGTGGCTCTGAAGCCCCAGATGCAACATAAGGCGTACCTGGCATTTGATGTTCAACTGAATCTTTAATCCCAGCTTGCAAGAAATGGCATCCCAGCTACTTGCAAACATAATAAGTCTTGTTTTACCTCTACACAGGCATCTCAGGGTTGGGACCCAGTTCTGGAAATTGCAGGATACAGAAGATGGAGAAAAGGTGGATGTAAGAAACAGGTGAATTCTCCTGGCAGACGGTACAGCTCCAAGAGAGCAAGACTTCCCACATTCCCCTCTGCTTTGTATGGCTTTCCCTTCCAGCTGATTAGGTTCAACCTCATTTCATAGACTTAGATTTCTGGACGTTCTGTTTAGCTGTTTGTGTAGTTTCACCCCCTCCCCCTTTTTACTGTGTTGGTTGTTTCCTTATTGATTCATAAGATTTTTAAACATGTATTCTACATAAGAACACTTACTGATTATCTAATTATTTAATATGTTCTGCCACTTTGTGGAAGGGACTGGAATTGAATCCTATAATTGGATGGAAAAGTGCAAAAAGATGCATGGAGTCTCCATGCTACATGATTAATGTGAACATTTATGAGATCGAGAAAAATGAGTCTATATTTCTATTCAGGTATCCACTTCTAGATATATACCTCAGGGAAAAAAGAAGGTCAGCAATGGCTGTATTGGTAAAAATTGTAAAAATATAAATTTAGAAAACTACCCAAATGTCTTCATCGGTTGAATTGTCCCCTCTGCCACCACCTTACGAGTTACGTTGAAGTCCTACTGCCAGTGACGTGGCTTTGTCCTCATTTGGAGGAAGGGTCACTGCAGATGGCGGTCATTAAGATGAG
>JAQZBX010015111.1:0-37884 GCA_029593785.1 Cabassous unicinctus
TAGATTTTACCAGATAAACCTGCCATGGCCTGTGCTGTGGAGACCACAACTTGTCAACCTTGTATCATCCAGCCTCCAGCCTGCCCCAGGGAGTCTGGGCTTCCTTCCAGCCCTGAGGTGGGAACAAGCCAAATGGAAGCCTGCACTGCCCAGCCTCCACCTTGAACCAGAGAGTCTGGACCTCTTCCCAGTCATGACCTAAAGAAGGAAAACCCATTCATCTGGGGAGTTGGCAAGGCTTCACGGAGAAGTTTGCCTGAAAAATGAATGGATTTCTCACCCACATGGGGGTAAGGTAGGCAGATGGATGGTCTCAAGTGTGGAGTTCATTTGTCCTAATGGGACAAGTAGATCAGGGCAAAAGAGTGGTCCAAGAATGGGTGGGGGGAATCCAGCAGCTTTGGAGCAGGTGGGGGCACTGCCAGAGCTCAGCTTTGAATTAACTTGTTGCAGGCCCTTTAGTCAAAACCACAATGGCCCAACCCTGTCTTGTGCTCTCCAGGATGCCCCCCAGAGTGTGTGGAGGGCTGGGTCATGGTCATCCAAGACAACATTTTGAGCAGCTGGATCTGGCCACCAGCAGGAGCCTGACTCCAAGCTCTAACCCACTCAGGTTCTCCTGAGCTAAGTGGGAAACTTGTTCCTTTAGTGAGTGTCAGGATGTGCCAAGGGCTGGGGACGCAGTAAAGAAACATACAGACACATCCTCAGTGCCACTTAGAACCTCCTGCCAATACATCCACCCAGCTCCAAGGCCTATGAGATCCCAAAAATTTGCAGCTTCCCATCCTTGATACAGGCCCTTTTGGGCAGATCAGAACCCAGCTTATACAAGAAGACCATCTTTGTTGAACTCCATGCCCTGGGCCCAAGGTGTCTGTCAATCTATCAATCCCAAGGAGAACTTTCCTCACCCCTACCCTGATTCACTGCACACTCCATGTCAAGGCAACCCAGGGGAGAGAAAGGGAGAGTCTGAGAACTTGCCTTTGGAGCTTCCTGGAAGGTAAGGACTTCTGGAGAATAAGGAGCTCTCATTGTGTGTGTGTGTCCTAACTAGGTGGTTGGTCTCTGTCCCCTGCTACCTGGCATCCAGGGCATACTCTGCCTGCAGATCCACACATTCATCATGGAACCCCCAACCCCAGTTTACAGGGAGCTGAGTTAATAAATCCCTATCAAGCATACATGCTCTAAACATGACTTACCACTGAAAATGTCTACCTTGGAAGAAGGATTTTTAATAACTGATGTTTTAGGAATCAGGCATATGCTGAGTAGAGCAGAAACACTGACCTGCCCTTGAGGGTCAAGTCAGAAATGGCAGCAGGAATCCCAGGAGGGATGAGGGTAAGCATTTGCAAGCCTGCTCCCAGTGTATATCCCCTCAGCAGGTTATGTCTCAGCTCAGAGCCAGCCAGCCCTCAGCTCCTTAGAAAGTTCATAAGAGAAAGACACAGAGCCAGGCACATTGCCAGCCTGTTTGAAAGTGCAGCGATCTCATAGCAGCCAACTGCCTAACCTGGATGACCAAAGGTTCACAAATGACCAAATTGTCTCCTTACAATATGCCAGGATATGGAACTAAGAAAATAATATAGACAAGGAAAACCTAGCAATTTATGTTAGAAACCAACTTCAGAAAATATGACTCATAAACGTTTGTCCTTGCAAAACAGCCAAAGATATGGCAACTGTTAACAGTGAGTGGTTCTTAATTTTGAAAAAGAAATAACCACTGATTCCCTATAATTTTCAAGACATCCTAATGTTCTTCAACTCAGTCAATAGAAGCATATTTTTATATCTCTGACCAATAATTATTTCACATGACAGTTATTTTAATGGAATTAGAAACCTAAGAACTTGAACAACTTTGTAAAATAAAATTTTACTGAAGTATATCATTCACACATGCACAAATATAAACAATAAGTGTATAGTGGAAGTTGTGAACTTACAAAACAAACATGCATATGATTATACAGGGCTTCCATATATCACCCCACCACCAACACATTGCATTGTTGTGAAACATTTGTTACAAACTATGCAAAAGCATCATCAAAATACATTACCATTATAGTCCATATCTTAGATTTTGTGCATTTTCTCCCAACCCACCCTATTATTGGTATTATTACTTCTAAAATTCACAACCTCAGTAATAAAAACATATTTAAAAAATAATCAGTTGGGGGAAAATGCATCAAATGTAAGATATGGACTATAGTTAGAATTTTGATACTAACACAGGATTGCCAATATTATACAGACCCATGCTTTGTACAACCATTCAAATTCTACACTCGCTGGTTCTCATTTTCATCACAGAGTTGTGCTGTCTTCCCTACAGTCAATTTTGGAACATTTTCATTACTCCAAAAGGAAAAATCCAATACCATATTATAACCCTTATTGCTGTTTATTATTATTGGTATATCTTTGCCATTTGCTGGAAAAATATTACACTATTACTGTTAACTATATCCATAAGTTATATTTGTTGCACTTTTCCTGTGTATCACCATATTCTTAACACTTTGTAAATGGCAAACATTCATATTTATACCATTAAACCCAATCCTCATCCACCACCAAAATTACTGTGTTATACATTCCTTAGATTATTCTCTAACTTCCTTTCAATTGATATTTATGTCCACAGACTATCCCTTTCAGCCACAATCCCATTATAAATCATCAGTGTTAGTTATATCCACCATAATGTGTTACTATAAACTCTACTCATTCCCACACTTTTACAATAAACCTTATTAAAAATTCTACATGCTTTAAACCTCAGTTCCCATTCTCATCCCACATTCTATCTCATGGTAACCTATACTATCGAATTTACCTCTGTGGGTTTTCTCTTTGTATTTAATTCATATTGGTGAGACCATATAATATTTGTCCCTTAGTGTCTGACATATTGCATTCAAAATAATGTCCTCAAGGTTCTTCCATGTTGTCATATGCACCCCTATTTCATTTCTTCTTAAAACTGAATGGTATTCTCTTGTAAATATATACCACATTTTGCTTATCTATTCTTTGGTTGATGTACACTCGGGCTGCTTCCATATTTTAACAATTGCAAATAACTCTGCTATTAACATTGATTTTCAAGTTACAGTTCCCAGCCTTGTTTAAGTTCTTCTGAATATATTCCTAGTAATGGGACTGAAGGATCATGGGGCAGGTATATACTAAGTTTCTTTAGGTATTGTAAAAATGTCTTCCACAGGGGCTATACAAACATAAAATTTTCATAAACAATGAAGGAGTGTTCCTATTTCTTCACATTCCCTCCAGCACTTGGAGTTTTCTGTTTCCTTTTTTAATAATTGCCATTCTGTAAGTTGTAAAATTGTATCTCATGGGAGTTTTGAATTGCATTTCCCTAATATATACTGATGTTAAACATTTTATTTCATGTGTTTTTTGACCATTTATATTTCTTCCTTGGAAAAGGTCTATTCAAGACTTTTGCCCATTATTTAACTGGGTTGCTTTTCTTTTCATCATTGAGTTGTATGATCTCTTTACATAATATGGATGTAAAACCCTTATCAGATTTGTGGATCCCATATATTTTCTACAATTGATATGCTGCCTACTTACTTCTTGACAAAATATTTTGAAGAAAAAAATGTTTAATTTTGAGGATGTCACATTTATTTATTTTTTGTTTTGTTTTTCATGCTTTCCATGTAAGGTTTAAGAAACTCTTGCCTACCATATGATCTTGAGGATTTTCGCTACATTTTCTTCTTGGAGTTTTAAGTTTGTAGCTTTTAAATTTAAGTCCTTGATCCATTTTCAGTTCATTTTTGTATAAAGAGTGATATAGGCAGGAAAGCGTACGTGTCTTAAATGGTTGAGTTCCTGCCTACTATGTGGGAGTTCCCAAGTTCAGTTTCTGGTGCCTCCTGGAGAAGACAAGCAAGACAGCGAGCTGGTGCAATGGGGTGGCATGATGAGCTTATGCAACAAGATGATGGAAAAAGATGCTGCAACATAGGAGATAATGTTTTTAGTTTTGTGAACACAAGACTTCTATGCCCTTGGCTAAGTTTATTCATAAATATTTGATTCTTTTAGTCACTATATAAATGGATTTTTTCTGACTTAATTCTCAGATTGCTAATCAGTAGTGTATAGAAATGCTACTGATTTTTGTGTATTAATCTTGTGTCCTGCCATTTTGCTGAACTCCTCTATGAAATCTAGTAGCTTTGTTGTGGATTTTTCATGATTTTCTAGATATATGATCATATAATCAGCAAATAACAAAAGTTTTACACATTCCTTTCCTATTTGAGTGACTTTAATTTCTTTTTCTTATGTTATTTCTTTAGCTAAAACTGCTAGCACAATATTGAATAACATTGGTATCAGTACAAATTCTTGCTTTGTACCTGGTCTCAATGGGAAAGGTTTCAGTTTTTTCTTTTGAGTACAATGCTAACTGTGGGTTTTCTTATATGTACTTTACCATATTAAGAATACCTTCTATTCCTTTCTTTAGGATTGTTTTTATCAAGAAAGAATGCTGTATTTTGTCAAGTGCCTTTCATGCATCATTTGAGAGGTTCATGTGATTTTTCTTCTTTAATCTATTCATGTTCTTTTTTCACACTAGTTTATTTTCTTTAGTTGAACCATCCTTGCATACCTGGGAAAAAACCCACTTAATCATAATGTATAATCCTTTTAGAATGCCTTTGGGTTTCATTTGCAAGTATTTTCTTGAGAAGTTTTGCATCTATAGTCATAAGAGAAATTGGTCTGTAATTTTATTTTTTCGTAGTATCTATCTGGTTTTGGTTTTAGGGTAATGTTGGCTTCATAGAATGAGTTTGGTTCAATATTTTGGAAGAGCTTGAGCAAGATCGATATTAGATCATTTTAATGTTTGGTAAAATTCACATGTGATGCCATCTCCTGTTCTTTTCATTTTTGGGAGATTTTTGATGTTATTTCAATATTTTTACTCATGATTGGTTTGTTGAGATCTTTTTCTTTTAGGTCAGTATAGGTTGTTCTGTGTTTCTTGGAATTTTTTGTTTTACCTATGTTTTCTAGCTTATTGGCATATAGTGGTTCATAGTTTCCTCTTATCTCTCTTAATTTTGCTGGATCAGTGGTAATATCCCCCATCTCATTTCTTATTTTATTTAGTTGCCTCTTCTCTCTTTTTTATTTGTCATTCATCTAGCTAAGGGTTTGTGATATTTTTATCCTTTCAATGAGCTAATATTTGTTTTTGTTGATTATATTTATGCATTTTGTTGTTCTTAATTTCATTTATTTTTTCTCTGATGATCATTATTTCTTTCCTTTTGCTTGGTTTGAGATTAGCTTGCTGTTCTTTTTCTAGTTCCTCCAGGTGTGCAGTTAGATCTTCAATTTTAGCTCTTTCTTTTTTAATGTAAGCATTTGTGGCTATAAATATCCCTCTCAGCACTGCCTTTGCTGTGTCTCATAGTGCTATCCTGTAAGAAGTTCCATGAACACTTGGAAAGAATTTATATACTCTTCTATAAATGTCTCTTCAATCTAATTCATTAATCATATACAAGTTCTTTGTTTATTTATCCTCCGTCCAGATGTTATATCCAATGCTGAGAATGTTAAACTGAAGTCTCCAACTATTATTGTAGAGATGTCTACTTTTGCCCTCAGTTTTGCCACTATGTGCCTCCTGTCTCCTGGGGCACCCAAGTTATGTGCATAAATATTTATTATATTTATTTCTTCTGGTTGAATTGCCCATTTTATTAATATGTAATGACTTTCTTCATCTCATAACAGTTCTGCATTGAAAATGTATTTTGTCCAGTGTTATTATTGCAACTCCAGATCTTTGGTTGTTAGTATTTGTGTGGAATATTTTTTCCAACATTTCATTGTCTTCTTGATATTGTCCTTACATCTGAGATAAGCCTCTTGTAGGCAGCATATAGATAGCTCATATTTTTTTATTTATTCTGTCAGTCTATGTCTTTGAATGGGGGATTAAATCCCCAAATGCCCAATGTTATTACTGTAAAGACATTTTTTACTTCATCCATTTTATCTTTTGGCTTTCCATTTTCATATTTATTATTTTCTGCCTTTTTACCTATATT
Source organism: Cabassous unicinctus (assembly GCA_029593785.1). Taxonomy (NCBI): domain Eukaryota; kingdom Metazoa; phylum Chordata; class Mammalia; order Cingulata; family Chlamyphoridae; genus Cabassous; species Cabassous unicinctus. The sequence goes on from JAQZBX010015111.1 coordinate 6,138, forward strand.
TACCTTTTCTAATATCTTCATTTATACACTTTTGTCCAAGTCTCTTGCCTTGACTTTTCCTTTAATGTTCTAGAAACCCCTTTAGTATCTGTTGTAAATCTAGTCTTTTGGTAATGTGTGTTGGAGTAGGTCTCTTGAGATTTTGGGAGTGTTTTCCTTCTTGGATTTTGTTATTTATATCTTAAATAAGGGTTGGGAAGTTTTCCATCAGTATTTATTCTAATATTCTTTCTGCCCAAATCAATTAAATTCTCCTTCTGGCATAATCCATGTTTGTGGATTTTGAATTATCATTCAAGTTTCTGAGGGCTTTTTCTATTTTTTCTATTATTTTTTTTTCTGTTTATCTGTCTTTTCAAGTTCAGATGTTCAGTCCTACTACTAACTAATTCTGTCTTCCATCAACTCAAATATGATGTTATATGCCTCTAATGTATTTTTAATCCCATCCATTTTGTCTTTCATTCCCATAACGTCTGCTACTTTTCTTTGCAGACTTTCAAATTGTCCTTTATGCTTACCCAGTACCTTCTTAATATCCATGACCTTTTTAGTTATATTTTCCTTCAACTCTTTGAAATGATTTGGAGATTTTTGTAAGTATCATTGATTAGTTTTCTTAAATCCTGTGTCTCATTAGGATTCTTGGTTTGTTCTTTGGCTGGTCCATCTCTTTCTGTTTCTTAGTAGGGCCTGTAATTTTTTTCTGATGTCTTGGCATCTAAATATGTTGGTGATTTCTCTCTGACAGTCATTTCTTTCTCTTACCTAGTGGTTTTTTCAAAGTTATTTGATTTTTGGTGGACTTATTCTAAATATTTAAAATTGACCAGCTAAATTATCAAAGTAAGACCAGGTTCTCACTTAAACAGAGATTCCTTGAAGCAGTGTTTCTCTTTAGATTTTCCAGGATGGCCAGCAGATGGCAGTGGTTGATGAAACTTTCCAGGGATGGTGTCTCTTTTAACCTCCACTTGTTCAGGATTCTAGTCTGACCAAACCTGAGATTCAAAGTGGACACTGCTGTCCAAATTAAAACCACTCTCTGTCTTCTGCTGCACCGTCCCTCTGCCCAGGAATGAAGATGTTCATCTTTCAGTTGACTGCAGTGAGCCATGGGTTTTTTCCAGACTGATTGCATTGAGAATGGGGCATGGGTACTATTCTTAGCTGTAGGATTATCAACTCATGGTTTTTGTTTCAGCTGTTTCATCTCTGTCCCTCACCATCAAGTAAGCACTTACTCAAGTAAGTACTTACTTCAGCACTTAGGCAATAAAAAGATATAAAAAGCATCCAAACTTTAATGGAAGAAGTAATAATTTCACTGTTTGCAGATGACATGATCCTATATATAGAAAACACTGAGAAATCTACAAAAACAGTTTCTAGAATTGATAAATGAGTTCAGTAAAGTGGAAGCGTATAAGGTCAACATGCAAAAATCAGTAGCATTTCTGTACACCAATAATGGCATTCTGAGGAGGAAATCAAGAAAAAAAAATCTATTTGTAATATCAACTAAAAGAATCAAATAACTGGGAATAAACTTAACCAAAGATGTAAAGGATTTGTTCACAGAAAATTATACAACTTTGTTAAAGGAAATCAAAGAAGACCTAAATAATTGGAAGAACATTCTCTGTTCATAGATTGGAAGACTAACATCATTAAGATGTCAGTCCTACACAAATTGATTTACAGATTTAATACAATCCCAATAAAAATTAAAACAGCTGGGCAAATATGGCTCAAGTGCGTGAGCAACCAGCTATGATATGGGAGGTCATGGTTTTGGTTCCCTGTGCCTCCTGAAAAAAAGAAAAACAGACAAGAAGCAAACAAACAAAAAACTCACCTCAGGGAGGCCAATGTGGCTTAATAGATGAGTGCTGGCTTCCCACATATGAGGTCCCAGGTTCAATCCCGGGCCCCCAGTACATTAAAAAAAATTTACAACAGCATTTTTTTTTCTGAATTGGAAAAGCTAACTATGAAATTCATTTGGAAGGCTGGGTGCCCTTAAGAGATAAAAACATATTGAAAAAGAAAAAAGAAATTGGAGGAATCGCATTACCTGACTTTCATGCATACTACAAAGGTACATTCATCAAAACTTCATGGTGTTGACACACTGACATACTGATAAATGAAACTAAATTAAGAATTTTGATATAGATCCTCACACATTCACCAACTGATATTTGACAGGGCCACCAAGCACATTCAATGGGGACAGAATGATCTCTTCAACAAATGGTGCTTGGAGAACTGGATATCCCTATCCAAAAGAATGAAAGAGGATCACCAACTCATTCCCTATAGAAAAATTAAACCAAGATGGATCAAAGCCCTAAATTTAAGAGCCAAGACCATAAACCTCCTAGAATATAATGTAGGGAAGCATCTACAAGATCTTGTAGTAAGAAATGGTTTCTTGAACTTTACACCCAAATCACGAGCAATGAGAGATAAAATAGTTAAAAGAGACATCCTCAAAATTAACTTTTGTGCTTCAAAGGAGCTTGTCAAGAAAGAGAAAAGGCAACTTACTCAATGGGAGAAAATATTTGGTAACAATTTTTCCAATAAAAGCCTAATATCCATTATATATATAAGAAAACTTACATCTTGAAAAGAAAAAGGAAAACAACCCTTTTAAAAACTGGGCAGGAGATTTGAATACAAACTTCTTCAAAGAAGAAATGTAAATGGCTAAAAACATATGAAAAGATGCTCAACATCATTAGCTGTTAGGGAAATGCAAAGCAAATCTACAATGAGATATTATCTTACAACAAATAGACTGGAGGCTATTAAAAAAAAACACAAAGAACTACAAGTTGTAATGAGGATGTAGATAAAAGGGAACACTCATCTATTGCAGAACAGAACGTAAATTGGTGCAACCATTGTGGAGGACAGTTTGATGATTCCTCAGGCAGGAAGCTAAGTATCTTTAAAAAATAAAAATTATAAAGAATAAAATAAATGAAAAAAAGAGAGGTTGCTGTGTTTTGTCAAATTCCTTTTCTACATCAATCAACAGAGTCATGTGATTTTTATTCTTCAATTTATCTGTGTGCTTTAGTAAACTAATTGCTTTTCTTGTGTTGAAACAACCTTGCATACCGCAGATAAAACACACTTTATCATGTATATAATTCTTTTAATATGTGTTTGGATTCTATTTGCAAGTATTTTGTTGAGGATTTTTCACCTAAAATTATTAGAGATATTGATCTGCAATCTTATTTTTTCATACTATTTTTACCTGCTTTTGGTATTAGTGTGATACTGGCTTCTTAGAATGAGTTTGGTAGCATTTTTATTGTTCTTGTTTAATTATTTGGAAGAGCTTGAGCAATATAGGTATTATTTCATCTTTGAATGATTGGTAGAATTCACCTGTGAAGCCATCTGGTCCTGGACTTTTTATCTTTGGGTTGTCTTTGATGACTGCTTCAATGTTTTCACTTTTGTTTGGTTTGTTGCAGTCTTCTATTTCTTCTAGGGTCAATGTAGCTGGTTTGTTTGTTTCAAGGAATTTGTCCATCTCATCTACATTTTCTAATTTTTTGGCATAGAGTTGCTCATAGTACCTCTTACGATCTCTCTTATTTCTATGGAGTCTGTGGAAATGTCCCCTTCTCATTTCTGATTGGCTTCTTTGTGTCTTCTCTCTTTTTTTCATTGTCAGTCTAGCTTAATGTTCATTAATTTTGTTTATCTCAAAGAGCAAACTTTAGGTTTTGTTGATTCTCTTTGTTGTTTTTTGTTCTCAATTTCATTTATTTCTGCTCTGATTTTTACCATTTTTTTCCTTCTACTTGGTTGGGATTGCTTTGCTGTTCTTTTTCTAGTTCTTCCAGGTGTGTAGTTAGAGCTTCAATATCAGTTCTTTCTTCTTTTTTAATGTTAGCTTTGATGCTATAAATTTCCCTCTCAACCCTGCCTTTACAGTGTTCCATAGGTTTTGATATGTTGTGTTCTCATTTTAATTTGTCTCAAGATATTTGCTGAATTCACTTGCAATTTCTTCTTTGACCTACTGATTGCTTAAAAATGAGTTACTTAATTGCCATATATTTATGAATTTTCCCTTTTCCATCCATTATTGATTTCTAACTTCATTCCATTATGATCAGAAAAAGTGTTTTGTATAATTTCAATCTTTTTAAATTTATTCAGACTTGTTTTGTAACACAACATATCGTCTATCCTAGAGAAGAATCAATGAGCACTTGAAAAGAATGTATATCCTGCTCTTTTTGGGTGTACTGCTCTACAGATATCTCTTAGGTCTAGTTCATTTATTAAATTATTCAAGCTCTCTGTTTCTCCGTTTATCTTCTGTCCAGATGTTCTATGTAATACTGAGAGTGGTTTATTGAAGTCTCCAATTATTATCATAGAGACATCTATTTCTCCCTTCAGCTTTGCCAGTTTGTGCCTCATGTATCTTGGGGCACTGAGTTGTGGTTGCCAAAAGTTCAGTGGTACTGCATTAGGATGAATTGTTGGAACACAGGGCCTTTTCAGGGCAGTAAAATTTTCTGTATGATACAGTAATGGTGTAAATATTACATTATACTTTGGCCAAAAACCCATATAACTGTATAAATAAGGAGTGAATACTAATAGAAATTACAAAATTATTAATAATAATAGTGTATCAATAGTGCTTCATCAATTACAACAAGTACACCATACCAATGCACAAAATTAATAATAGAAAAAAACTGGGTGTGGAGGGTAGATGATTTCTGTGAACTACATCTTTTGTGTAATTTTGCTGTAAACAACAGAAAAACCCTCAGACACCTCTTTTGTCTCATCAGATAATTAAGGCTACAATAAAGTCAACGTAAAGCAAAAAAAATAATTCTGGTAAGATACAGAACCTTTAGGTAGATTACATAGAAGATGTGGCAGTTTAATATTATTTATGAATTCCAAAAAGAGATATTGATTGTAAACTGGTCTGTTCCTCTGGGTGTGACACCCCTTTAATTGTATTAAATTCAGAGTTTTCATTTTTACTTTATTAAATCAATATTAAGGCTTTGATTCGACCACATCATTAGGGTATGCAGAGTTGAGTCCCTGCCCCCTTGGTGGGCTGTATAAACAGACACTCAATCAAGAACACAGAAGTAGACACATAGTGAAGATACACAGAGGGAGAGAGACAGCTCTATAGACATTGCAGAGGCCCCAGGAAGAGCAATGAACCATTCACCTGATAGTTTACAGCTGACCTTTTGAAGTAATCAGAGCAGCTGAGCCAAAAGAAGTCCCAGGAAGAGAGTCGAGCCCTATGCTAGCCTGCAGCTAAGATTGGAAGAAGCTGGATCCACAGAGCCTTAAGAGGGGAGAGGATGGCTGAACCATGATCATTGTCCTTGGGTAAGGTAGGCATAAAGTTTCATTTTCAACATATGGATATATAATTGACTCAGCATCTTCTGTTAAAAAAGAAAAAAAACCACAAACATTCTTCTCTCCAGTACTATGTTTAACATTATTCATGTCATAAACATGCACGGTCCATTTTAAAGTATGAGCTTTAATGAAGAAGGAGATAAATAGGTATGGACAGAAACCTGAAGAGTCTCTTCTTATGGTTATCCTGATGTTATGATGAGGTCACCTCTACCACCCAACCATACAAGCTGAATGGAGGAGACTTGGGTGACTTAGGTCCAGCCCTGGTTTCCAACAGAGTTAAGGGAGGATGCAGGAGGGTTGGTAAGCTGTGACTGACACATAAGCCCCTCTCCTTTTACAGAAGCAGCCCCTGTTTGACTGGATCCTCTGGCCCACTCTGGGTGATCGCTCACATTCCACCTAAATCTTGGTGTGGTGAGGAGGGAAGCCATGGTCACATTGTGATAGCTAATTGTTGGCCCTTAGATATTCTATCCCCACTGAAGGGATATATCTCCTTACCAGATTTCCATTTTGCAGCAGATCATTGATGATTTTATCAGAAATGGACCTCCTGAATGGGGTGAGATAGTAGCTATCCTCCTCATCCCAGGGCTTCTTCTGTTAACCCAGAAAATCCTGTGAACCACAACATAGGTCAGCAGCCACTCCTTCCTCTGGGAACCCCAATCACTGAGCTATGTTCTTAAGGTTACTAGAGCAAGGTGTTCCAAAGGACACAAGAGACAAGATCTGCAGTGGAGAACTCTGGGAAAAATGCAAACTAGAAGGAGGGCCATGGCCCCTGCCTGACCCCTTCCCACAATCCTCAGATATTGTCAGTAGAAGAGTAGGAGGATGCTGGAGATCTCCCACCTCTACCTTAGGTCCCAACTGAGGAGTCTGACCTCCAGGAAAGACCTCTTTATCCAAACTTGTCTAATTTGAAAGTACTCCCTTTCTACCAGGGACCAAAGACTTTGAGTTCCAATGCATGCATAATTTGTGGACACTTTTGAATCCAGGCACCAAGGTTACTATCATTCTGGGAGATGCTGAGGGGAGAAGGACATGAGCAATGATGGGAGATTTCAGGAATTCCACATGGGTATGGGACTGGGAGGTTACCACTACCCTGTGGGTTGATCCCTTTGGCCCCTTGGGAATCATTGTGGTCATGTTTCCCACCAAGGAATGTGTAACAGTTTTGCTTTGTTTATGAATTCCAAAAATAGATACTAGATTATGTTTGTAAGCTGGTCTGTTCCTCTGGTCATATTACATTGTATTTTATACAGAGTTTTCAATTTTACTTGATTAAATTAAGATTGAGATTTTGATTGGGCCATGTCAGTAAGATGTTGAGTTGCTGTCCCCTTGGTGAGTGGGGACTCACAGAGAAAACAACATGGTAGAGGAGAGAGTTTGAGTTTTGATGCTGGAGCCCTGGGAAGTAAATACACAGAGAAGCAGTTATGTGAGGAAAGTGAGACTGCTCCATTAGACATAGCAGAGGCCCCAGGAAGAAAGATGAGCTGTTCACCTGATAGTTTACAGCTGGTCTTGTGGAGACAGCAGAGCAGCTGAGCCCAGAGAGAAATGAGTGCTGGGGACAGAGACAAGCCTCATACCAACCTACAGCTGAGAAAGGAAGGACCTGGGACCACAAAACCTTAGGAGGAAGAGGAAGACAGAACCCTTGAAGAGATTGGCAGCCATCTTGCTCCAACATATGGCAACAGACTTTGATGAGGCAAGTAACTTATGCTTTATGGCCTTGTGACTCTAAGCTTCTACCCCAAATAAATACCTTTTATAAAAGTCAACAGATTTCTGGTACTTTGCATTAACACCGCTTTGGTTGAGTAAAACAGAATGCATTATAAGAATTGATATCCTGTACCACTGACATCTCAGTGAAGGTTGAGGGGATATGCTCCTCCAACACAGAGAATTCTGGTCATCAATGTGGGCCAAATGATGGATCATGCACCTCAGTGCTTCCATCTCCTCTCTGCTTTGTCCAACAGTAGTGATACCACCTGCCTGCTTGGGTAAAGGAAATTACTGAACTCACAAAGGATCTTCTGTCTACAACTGGGAGCTACTAAGAAGTTCCCAGATGCAACCCAGGGCTTCCCCCCTTCAAGAGTACATGTTAATGGGACTTGGTGGAAAGAAAAGCAATCACTAAAAGCTCTTAAGTCCTTCTGAACCTAGAAATCCCGATCATGCCTCAGTCCTGAGTGGTCAGAACCACTTACCCAGGCAGTGCTCAAAATAGAGTATCATCAAAAGGAAGTGGCATATACAGAATCTTGCTCACCCAGGTGTGACATACTTGCATGAGCAGATGGAGGAGGCCCTGCTCAACAATAATCCTGTCACAACACAAAGTGAGTTTCCTTCTCTCCTTGCCTGACCAGATGCTCAGTGTTAGTTCACTGATGGCTTGGCCAAGCTGAAGCACATCATTAAAATTTTGTGAAGTTCAGATTTTATTTGGTAAGCTGTTGTGACCATTAAATAATTTCAGGTCATTTAGTGATATCATGCACTGTATACATGTGAAAATATAGAAACTAGTTCTGATTAAGAAAATTAAAATTTGCCTTGTCATCCGGTTATCTGAGATAACAGACACAGATAAATGTGGGTGAAAAATTAATAGGAAATGACATTTCTTAAAGTGAAGCTTAGATAAATGATTTTAGTCATTATTATCTTCTTATGTAACCATTTTATGTTTTAAATTTCCTCTATTATACTACTTTAGCTGTGAACAACACATTTAGATCCATTGTGTTTCCATTATCTTTCAGTTGAAATAACTTTATGCACTTTAATTGGTGTGTTTTCTTTGACCCTTGGGTGGTTTAGAAACATGATTTTAATTTCCAAATATGTAGTTTTCCAGATATACATTTCCAAATATGTGGTTTTCTAGATATGCTGTATGATTTCAATTCTTTTAAATTTATTATTTAAAATACTTTTAAATTATTGAGACTTCTATTAAGGCCCAGCATTTTGTCTGTCTTGATAAATATTTTATGAGATACTGAAAAAAATATGTATTTTCAGTTATGTTTAATGCTCTATAAATGTCATTTGCTTTAAGTTTGTTGATAGTTGTAGTAGGTTGAATTATATACTCCAGAAAAAAACATGTTCTTAATTTTAATCCATTCCTTTGTGTGGGAATCATGTAAATATGAGGTTTTGAAGATACTATTTTTAGTTAAGACCTGGCCAATTCAATGATGCTGGGTTTTAATCTGGATTACTGGATCCTGAATTAAATTGAGACAGAGAAAGTCATGGGAAGGAACTGCAAGTCAAAAGTCAACAGAATGTTGAAAAGAAAGGAGACAAATTGTCATGTGAGTTGCCCTATGACAGAAAAGTTAAGGACACAAGGATTGCTGGCAGCCAGCTCAAAATGCCATAGTCTTCAGGGAGAAAGTATCATCTTTGTGACACTTTGATATTGAACTTCTAGCTTCAAAACCATGAGCCATTAAATATCCATTCTTTTATTTTTATTTTTGCAGTTGAAAAACTAAGACAAAAGTGTTGCTTAACTATCCATGCTAATATTTGTTCACGTCTTTAAATTACTGAGAGAAAAATTTAAAAATATCCATGATTGTGGATTTGAATATTTCTCAATTAAGTGGTCAATTTTTGCTTTATGTAGTTTGAAACACTGCCATTAGATTCATACATATTTTGGATTGTTAAATTTTTTTCTCTGGATATTTTAAACATTTTCTCTTTTTTATTTTCAGTAGTTTAATGTTGTGCTTACATATGACTTTCTGACATTTATTCATTTTGGGGATTTGTAGAGTTCCAAAAATGTCCTTTTTTACATTTAGTAATCCTTTTTTTTCCCCTAGAAGTTGCATGATATTATGATATTGACAGAGCTACCCTGATTGCATTATGGTTAGTTTTTGCATGGTATATTTTTCCATTCCTGTATTTCTAATATATGATACATTTAAATTTCATCTTCCATAAGCCATACAAAATTGAAACTTTTTAACTTAAAAAAATTTTAAAGATGTCACATAAAAAATATATATACAATTCCCATAGGACCTGCTCCCCATACTTCCCACATTTTCTCATATTAACAACAATCTTCATTAGTGAGGTACATTCATTGCAATTGATGAACACATTTTGGAGCATTACCATTAAGCATAGATTAAAGTTTTCATTGTACTATACACTCTTCCACCCAATTCTGTAAGTTAAGGCAAGATATATAATGGCCTGCATCTGTCATTGCAATGTCATTCAGGACAATTCCCAAGTCGCAAAAATGCACCTGTATTACACCTGTTTTTCCCTCTCCCTGACTTCAGAACCTCCAGCAGCCACTGTCTCTATATCAATGATATATTTTCTTCCATTGCTAGAATCACAATAAGATTATAGTCATATACCAGTAAGTCTACTTTAGTCCATAGTTCATTCCCCAGTCCAGAGGATTCTGGGGTAGTGTTGTCCACTCTACCTCTAATTGAAAGGGGACTGTGATCCAATGGGACTGATGGATGGGACTCTTGCTTGTAGATGTAGACTGTCTCAGTTCCTTCATGTGGTAGTTGTCCATTATCACCTCCATGTTAGTTGTTCTGGGTGAGATCAATGAACTAGAGAGTAGATGTTGCAACACCATGAGATTCAGGGTCCAGCTAGCACATCAAAACCTCAAAGATTTAAGTCTATTGGACAATGCATATCAACTCTAGAACTTATTATAGGTTCAAATAGAAGGACAGAAGAGCCATGTGTAGTGAAACCACAACTGAGTCCAATTCTGTTACACTGCGGAGCATAAATTCCAAAGTAGCACCTAATAGCAAGGTACCAAACTCTTGAGCTATCTACCCTGTCCATAGGGTCTGGAATTCTCCAGAGATCTCAGGAGCCCCACGGTTTGAGGTGGTATCTACTTTGGGAGTCAATGAGATCATTCTGAGATGTGCATAAGCATAACCTCAGGAATGAAATCTTGAATCACTTTGTAGTCTCTTAGTCATATAAAGTCATTTGTCTTTGCATTTCCCCCTTTTGGTCAAGGTCTTTTTCCAGATGAATTGTTAGTTGGTGCTTGGTAGTAATCCCTCAGTGCCAGGGAGGCTCATCCCCAGGAGTCATGTCCCACACTGGGGGGAAAGTATTGTATTTATATGTTGAGTTTGGCTTAGAGAAAGACCACATTTGAGCAACAAGGAGACTCCCAGGAGGCAACTCTTAGGCACCCTATAATACTAGGCTAAGTTTCAATTTCAAAAGTAAAGGCTCATATGCAAAGTCATTAGTATTAAGGGCTCATCAATGGACCATCCTCCTTCACTAGTCATTGCCTCTGTTCTCAGAGGATTCTTCCTGTCCATCAGAGAATGTGGCAGAGCTCCCCAGAATGGGAATTTGATAATCCTTCGGTTACTGTGTGAATCTCCACCCCCTATGATGATTCCCCATGAACATTTGAACACATTTATAAGCCTATATGTATGCCCAGGTGAGTTTCCTCCCATATATCCTCTATCATTGACACCCCATACCAATGATCTTCCCCTGCCACTATTGTAAACCTTCTGTGATCCAAAACTTCCTCAAAAATGAATAAAATAAGGGAGATAAAGCAAGATGGCATTGGTTTAAGTGGGCACTCTCTAGCTCTTTTATAAAAAATGGCTGAGAAGGGGCAAGATCCTGCCTGAGTAACTGTTTTTGGTGCCCACAGAGGAGGAGGCTTCTGGGCATCGATCTGGAGGGAACTGGACAGAGATAAAAAGCCCAAGGGAAATCAATAATTTTCTCACCCTGGTGGCTGGATACAGTGGATGGCTATACCCCACATTCAAGACAAAAAGCTGCTGTGAACCCCAAGTCCCACCCACTACCGAGTGGCAGGGAGTATTCTCTGGGTGTAAGTGGGTTCTGGTGAAGTTTGGAGAGGAGTTTCCTTTCTGTGATTTTGGTTACCTGGACCCACTTTGAAATTTAGGGAGCAAATCAGCTGGCAAGAGGTGGCCCTAGGAAGACGGGAGAGGCAAATCTGCTCAGGCAGCCTGATTTATCTTGCAAACCTGGGAGAGAAGAACTTGGGTTGGGAGAAAGCTGAGTCAGGAAATTGATTAATCTGGTGCTAAAAACTATAAAACTCTAACTCCCCTAAAGGAGGGGAGCAGTAGGAAGAGATTAACAACTTTCCAAGGGCCTATTTAGGATCTCCTGGGAGGAGGGTGAGGTCTGGAAGATGGTTGAGAATCATTTCTCTGCAGTGAGTTTGGATACCAGTGTCCCATTTGAATTTCAGAAGGGAACTCAACCTGAAAAGGAGAGGTGACAGGGGATGCACTCACACAGGCTATTGTATCTTGCTGCCCTGTGAGAGAAAGCAATAAGAATATAAATGGGGCAGGGACAGACAGGATCCTAATCACCAGGAATCTACCCAACCGCAAAGAGTCAAGCCTGACCTAGGAAAGTGACTGGATAGCTCTCTAGCTATCTGATCCAGTGAGAAAGTTTAAATCCGTGGAAGAGTCTGAGCTTAAAATATACGAGGACCCCAGTTTCATTTCCAGCTCTCCTTAGAGTAGTGATCCAATGGGTTATCAAACATGCAGTAGATACTTAAGGACAGGGAAAATATAGACATTATTTTTACATTAGCTTCTCTTAGGTCCCTTATTTTTCTTAAAAATGGTACTAATTTTAAAATTTTAACTTAGTTTATTCACTAAAACTCAATTCAAAACCTGCAGAGGGCAAAGTGCAGGGTAATTGATGAACACAGACAGCCTAAGAAGTTCCTCAGGGGCCTAAAAGGGAAGGCTGCTTTTCCTAACTTTTTGTTTGATTGCTTGCTTGAGTGTTGGTTATTTTCTCTTTTTTTACCCTCTTTCTTCCCCAACCCTGTTTTTTACTTCTTTTTAAAATTTCTTTCTTGTTTGATGTGTCTCCGCATTCCTTTGTTTCCCCTTTATTTTGTAAACCAATTTTGTCTACCTAAGCTAATTCTTTTCCTTCCTTCATCTTCCTATATTCTGCTTTCTGTTTTTGTACTTGCATTCCACCTCTCTTTCTTTAGTCTTTAATTTTAATTGTTTTTATTTCTATCTACTTTATTCTTTGTTTTCTTTCTTTTTTAACTTTTTTCTTTCCGTCTTTTTTATTCCCCCTCTCTTCTTATCATTCTGGCCTATGAATTCATTCTAGATATTTTTTTCTCTTCAGTTTTTCATTTCATTGTTTGTACCCGACTTTTTTATTCTTATTCCCCTGAACTTCTTACATGAGGTAATTATTCATTTTCCTAGGTCTTATATGGTTCCTCTTCTACCTTTTATTTTTATTATTGCTAAAATAATTTTTCTATTCTTAACTCTTTCCCTTTCTCTGGCCCTAATTTTTTTCTTTCAAGGTAACAGAGAAAACAGAATGGAAATAGAATAAGAGGAAGAAAGTGTCAAAGAGAAAACTTACCATACACACAAAACCAGCAACTAAATAAAACCCTAGTGAAGAGAGAGAAACTGATCAAATGAATGAACCCATCTAGATAAAGAGATGCCTAACACCAAAAAATATATATAAACTATAATAAGAAACAGGAAGACATTGCCAAGTCCAGTGAACGAACTAAAAGCAGAAGGAGATACAGAACATGGAACAACTAATCAGAGCTGTCTAACAAATATCATGAAACAACTAAATGCAGTGAAGGAAGAGATTAAGGATATTAAGAAGACACTGGGAGAACATACTAAAGAAATTATAAACATACATAAAAAGATAACAGATATGATGGTGATGAAAGGTGCAATCCAAGAAATCAAATATACAATTGAAGCACATAATAGCAGATTTGAACAAGCAGAAAAAAGAATTAGTGATATTCAAGACAGTACATCTGAAAGCAAACAGATAGTAGAACAGACAGATAAAAAGATAGAAAAAATTCAGCAGTGAAATAGAGATCTGAACAACAACACAAAACACACAAACATATACATTATAGGCATCCTAGAGGGAGAAAAGAAAGAAAAAAAGAACAGAAGGAGTGTAGGATGAAATAATAGCTGAACACTTCCAAACCTTCTTGAGGGAGATGGATGTACATGTCCAGGAAGCACAGCATATCCCCAAAAGTATAAATCCCAGCAGTCATATCCAAAGACCTATACTTGTCAAATTACCCAATGTTCAAGACAAAGAGAGAATACTGAAAATAACAATAGAAAAGAGGACCATCTTAACAAGGGAAGCTCAAGAAGATTAAGTGCTGACCTTTCATCTGAAACCATGGAGGCAAGAAGGCAGAGGTAAGAAATTGTTAAGGTGCTAAAAGAAAAAAAAATCCAGCAAAGAATTCCCTATGCAGCAAAGATGGCATTCATAAATGATGGAGAATTCAAAATATTCACAGATAAACAGAAATTAAGACAGTATGCCAATAAGAAACCTGTCCTTCAAGAAATACTAAAGAGAGTGTTGCAGGTTGAAATGAAAAAGCAGGAGAGAGAGAGTTGGAAAGTGTAAGAAAAGATAAAAAACAAAAATAGAAATAAAAACCAAGATATGACATTCATAAAACCAAAAAGACAAAGATGGATACTATATATTAGCAAGAGGGATAATCTTTCAAGAAGAAATAGCAATCAAAAATATTTATGCTCCAAACTGGAGTCCCTGAAAATACATGAGGCAAAATTGGAAGACTTAGTGGAGAAATAGATGCCTCTACAATTATAGTGGGGGAAATTAATACACCATTGTCACCAATAGACAGAACACCTCAACAGAGATTCAATAAAGAAACAAATACTTTGAATAATATATTAGAGGATCTGGACCTAAAAGACATGTACAGAACACTACACCCAAATATACCTAGATATACTTTCTTCTCAATTGCACACAAAGATAGACCATTTCTAAGCCACAGAACAACTCTCAATGAATTCAGAAAGATTGAAATTATACAACATAATTTCTCTTACCAAAAAGGCATGAAGCTAGAAATCAATAAGGGCCAGAGAACCAGATTAGGCACAAAGATATGGAAGTTAAAGAAAACACTGTTAAACAAACAGTTGGCTAAGGAGAAAATTACAAAGGAAATCAGTAACTACCTTGAAACAAATGAAAATGAGAACAAATCTAATCAAAGCTGTACTGAAAGGAAAATTCATAGCCATAAATGCATATATCAAGAAAGAAGAAATACCTAAAATCGAAGACCTAACTGCCCACCCAGAGGAATTGTAAAAAGAACAACAAACTAACCCTAAAGGAATTAGAAAGATGGAAATAACAAAAGATTTGAGCAGAACTAAGTGAAAAAGTAAATAAATAAGCACTAGAGAAAATAAACAAAACCAAAAGCTATTTCTTCATTAGACGTTGTTAGTCTATCTTTATTAGTTAGACTAACAGAAAAAAAAAGAAGAGCTGCAAACACAAAAAAATAAGAAATGAGGAATTGGACATCATAACTGATTCCACAGAAATAAAGATTATCATAAGTGGATACTTTGAAAAATTATTTGCCAACAAGTGGGATAATTTAGAGAAAATGGACAAATTCCTAGGAACACACAAGCAGCCTACACGGATGAAAGAAAAATTTGATGAACTCAATAGACCAATCACTAGTAATGACATTGAATTTGTCATCAAAAACCTCCCAACTAAGAAGAACCCAGGACAAGATAACTTCACAGGTGAATTCTACCAAATATTCCCAAAAGACCTAACATCAATCCTGCTTAAACTCCTCCAAAAAATTTAAGTAGAAGGAACATTGCCTAACTCATTCCATTATGCCAACATTACCCTAATAGCAAAGCCAAACAAAGATTCCACAAGAAAGGAAAATTACAGACCAATGTCTTTAACAAACCTAGATACTAAAATATTCAACAAAATACTTACTAATCATATTCAACAACATATCAAACAAACTATACACCATGACCAAGTGGGTTTCATCCCTGGTTTGCAAGGATGGATTAACAGAAGAAAGTCAATCAATGTAATACACCACATAAACAGATCAAAAGAAAAAAATCACACGATCATCTCTATAGATGCAGAAAAATCATTCTACACAAAACAGCACCCTATCTGGATTAAAAACACTGGAAAGGATAAGAATAGAAGGAAACTTCATCAACATGATAAAGGGTATATATGAAAACCAACATCTAACATCATATACAATGCTGAAATTCTAAAACTTTCTCATTAAGATTGGGAAAAAAGAATCCAAATTGGGAAGGAATAAGTCAAAATTTCACTATTTGCAGATACCATGATCCTATGCATAGAAAACCCTGAGAAATCTACAACAAACCTTCTACAGCTTATAGATAAGTTCATTAAAGTAGCAGGTTAAAAGATCAATGCACAAAAATGAGTAGCATTTCTGTACACTAATCATGAGAAATCTGAGGAGGACACCAAGGGAAGAAAAACATTTACAATAGGAACTAAAAGAATGAAATACCTAGGAATAATTTTAACTAAAGTTGTAAATGACTAATACTCAGAAAAGTACACAACACTCCTAAAGGAAATCAAAGAAGACTTAAATAAATGGAAGAATATCCCTGTTTATGGATGGGAAGATTAAACATCATTAAGATGTCTACCTACCCAAACTGATCTATAGATTTAATGCAATACCAATAAAAATCAACACAGCATTTTTTGCCAAACTGGAAAAACTATGAAATTTATTTGGAAGAACAAAAGACCCTGAATAGCCAAAGACATATAGGAAAAGAAAAATGAAATTGGGGGAATCACCCTAACTGATTTTAAAACATACTACAAAGCTATAGTAGTCAAAACAGCATGGTATTGGCACAAGGATAGACATACCAACCAATGGAATGAAATTGAGATTTCTGACATAGATCCATGCATATACAGTCATCTGATATTTGACAAGGCCACCAAGTCCACTCAGTTGGAAGTGAATGGCATTCTCAAAAAAATGGTGCTTGGAGAACTGGATATCCATATTCAAAAGAATAAAAGAGGAATACGATCTTACATCTTATACAAAAATCAACTCAAGATTGAACAAAGATCTAAATATAAGAGCCAAGAGCATAAATGCCTTGGAAACTAATGTAGGGAAGCTTCAACAGGATGCTACAATAGGAAATGGTTTCATAAACTTCATACAGAAAGCATGAGCAGTGAAAGAAAAAGTAGATAAATGGGACCTCCTCAAAATTAAAAACTTTTGGACCTCAAAGGAGTTTGTCAAGAAAGTGAAAAGACAGCCTAGACAATGGGAGAAAATATTTGCTAACCATATATCTGATAGGAGTCTAATATCCAGCATATATAAAGAAATCCTATATCTCAAAACTAAAAAGACAAACAACCCATTTAAAAAATGGGCAAGTGCTTTGAACAGGCAGTTCTCCAAAGAAGAAATATAGATGGCTAAAAAGCACATGAAAAGATGCTCAACATCACTAGCTATTAGGGAACTGCAAATCAAAACTACAGTGATATATCATCTTACAACCACTAGCCTGGAGATCTTTAAAAAAAAAAAGAGTATTACAAGTATTGGGGAGCATGTGGAGGAATGGGAACACTCATTAACTGCTGTTGGGAATGTAGAATGGTCTAGCCATTGTGGAGAACATTTTGACAATTCCTTAAAAAACTAACCATAGATCTGCCAAATGATCCTGCAATTCCACTACTGTGTATATACCCAGATTTGAAAGCAAGGACACAAACAGATATATGCACACCAATGTTCATAGTGGCATTAGTCACTATTGCCAAAAGTTGGTATCAATACAAATGCTCATCAACAGATAAATCGAAAAACAAAATGTGGTATATCTATACAGTGGAATATTACTTAGCTGTAAGAAGGAATACAGTACTAACACATGGAGAAACATGGATGAATCTTGAGGACTTTATGTTGAGTGAAGCATGCAGGAACTGAAGGACAAATATTACATGACTTAACTGATATGAATTAAGCAAATTGAGCAAAGACACAGAGTCTGGAAGATAAGTTTACAGGAAATAGAAAGGGAGAAGAAGAAATTGTTAGCCAACACTCATAAGGGTGAAATCTATGATAATTTGTAATTGTGTTGCTCAGCAGTGGAATGATATGACAGGTGGGTAGTGAGACTCTTGGGTTGGGTGGTACAAGTTTGACAGGGGATAGGGTTGGGAGGGAGGTTTGGATTGTCTATGGAGCTGGGGGGAAGATTGGGGGAGTGTGCAAGTGAACATTCGGGATTTGTGGGTATGTGGTTGAAACAGCAATATTTGGAAAGCTCTTTTGACAATATGACAATGCAGGATTATTGGTTTAGGGTGTTAAATGGGGAGCATTTGTGACAGGGTGCAACCGGGGATGGTATTTTAGAGAATGTGCAAGTGATCATTTTGTCATAGTGTGTTGAGTCAATTGGTGGAGACCCACATAATGAGAGGGAAGGAAACTGGACTCCTATCCTGGGGAGGCCTGATATGCTCTTAAACAGAGAGGTGGGTGTCTCTCGAAAGCATGGGTGGTTCCTAATGGAGAGGACTGACAACTGGGTCAAGCCCACAGTGTTGTTGCAAGTAACTATGAATCTTATCCTTCAAGGAGTGAAGCCTTGTGGTCAACATGTACCCTGAGGGGAAGGGGGAAGGTGGACTAGCATAGATGGAGGAGGGGATATTTAGGGGCCAATGGAAGTGTTCTGCATGATCTTGCAATGATGGATACAGGCCATGTTAAATTTCAGCAAAAATTTATAAAAGTGTATGGTCTAAATTATAAACCATAATGTAAAACATTGACCATGGTTAGTAACTGTGTTTCAATACTTGTATATCAGTTGTAACAAATATGCAATTTACATATAAAAAGTTTATTAAAATAGGAAGGAAGAAAAGGGGGAGGATGTTGGGTATATGGCATTCTGTATGTGAATTTACTGTGACTTAAAACTTATTTGAAGACAAAATGAAAAAAAAACAAGACACTGCAGAATAAATGAAAGAAAATGTCACTGTACATACAGGACAATAGGTATTATAGTGATGAAACGCAAAATGTCAAAAAAATTGTTTTTATATTTTTCATTTTTTCAATATCCCAATTTTTCATTTTAATTTACTTTTAGTTTTTCTAAATTATTATGTCTTATATTTTTTATGTTTAAACCTATCATTATTATTTCATTTTTCTATTAATTGTATTTGGTGATATTCTTGGCTTCATTTTGAAGAAGTTTTGGACCCCAGTAGGGTTACAACTGTGGCAGGGAAGGATCATTGGTGTGGGGTGTCAGTGATGTGGGATACATGGAAGGAAGTTCACGTGGGCATAAATATAAAGTATATAAATGTGTGCAAATGTTCATGGGGCATTGTCACAGTGGGTAGAGATTCACACAATAACTGAAAGAATATTAAATTCCTATACTAGGGAGCTCTGCCACATTCTCTAATGCAACAGCAACAATACCCCAAGTACAGAGGCAATGACTAGTGAAGAAGGATGGCCCATTGATGGGTCCTTGATATTGATGACTATACTTGCGAACCTTTGCTCTTGAAATTGCAACTTAGCTTAGTGTTGTAGGGTGCCTAAGAGTTACCTCCGAAGAGCCTCCATGTTGCTCAAATATGACCTCTCTCTAAGCCAAATTCAGCATAAAAATGCATTACTTTCCCCTGTCATGGGACATGATTCCCAGGGATGAGCCTCCCTGGCACTGAGGGATTACTACCAAGCACCAACTAGCAATAAAACTGGAAAAAGACCTTAAATAAAAGGGGGAAAAGGTAAAGACAAATGAGTTTATATGGCTAAGAGACTTCAAATCAGAAGGTTATCCTAGAGGTAATGCTTATGCACATATCAGCAGGTCTCATAGACTACCAAAGTAGATACTACCCCAATAGTGGGGCTCCTGGGGGCTCTGGAGACACCCAGGTCCTACAGTCATGGCAGATAACTCTGGAGTTTTGTGCCTTGCAAGTGGACCCTGCTTTGGAGTTTGTGCTCCCAAGTGTGACAGAGCTGGACTCAGTTGTGACTTCTCTAGACATGCCTCTTCTGTCACTTCTATTTGAACCTATAGCAACACCTACTCTCCAGTTCATTGGACTCACTCGGGACAACTAATGGGGAGGTAAGGATAGACAGCCAACATACCAAGGAGCCTAGAGGGTCTGTAGCTATGGTTAGGAGATTCCCATCCATCAGCCATATGGGACCAAAGCCCCCTCTCATTTAGAGGTGGAGTGGAAATCACCGTCCCAGAATCCTTAGGGTTGGGCAATAAAATATAGACTAGAGTGAACTTACTGATATTCTGCTGTAGACTTGTGATTCTAGCAATGGACGAAATTATATCATTGATTTGGAGACAGTAGCCTCTAGAGGTGCTGGAGGCAGTGAGAGGGAAAAATAGGTGTAATATGGGGCACTTTTTGAACATAAAATAGCCAAATACAATTAATATGCAAATGAAATAATGACATTTTAAAAAATAAGAAATAAAATGCAAAAATTTAAAAAGAATAAAAATTAAAAAATAAAAATTTGGGATAACAAAAATAATGAAAAAATGTTAAAATATTTTTTTGTTATTTTGTTTTTCATCACTGTAAGATCTGTTGTCCTATATGTACACTGACATTTTCTACCAATTATTGCCCCAGTGTCTTATATGAAGCTTTTCTCTGCAGCAAACAGCTACTTCGAGTCTCCACTATATAGAGAAAAAGAAGATGAATTCATTAAGCAAAATTAACACTGTTAGATGTTAGATCTCAAGATAATTCAAAACATAATTTATTTGGTACATCAATATCAAAGAAATATTTTTAAATTCCTTAGTAAATATGTTATTAAATTTTCTTTTAAAAAAACTGCTAGAGAAGAGTTCTTTCCATATTCCTATTTTAACATAATGGACTGATAGCTGATAAGCTAGAGGCATCATAGCAGCCCTTCTATAGTGTAATCTCCTTCCTTTTTGAGGTCCTGCCTGACTAGTAGGGCTTTTAGACCCACTTATCTAGGAAACAAATCAAGTTGCATTGTTCAGAAACCAGCTTTAGGTGCAGCAGAAATTTACATGAGTTTCAGACACCCATTTGTGAGTATGCACATTTTTTAGGACCCACAAATTACTATGCATTTATTTGGCCAATAATCTACTATTATTTTAAAAATATACACTTTGCCTTTTCTATTTAATATTTGGTTTTAGCAAGTAACTTTGATATGTAAATTTTCACATCGTGTAACCATCTTTAAAAACATCTAAATTTTCTTTTAGCTTAGACAATCCAGAATGTAACAAAATATTTTCTTGGCTTTTTAGTTTCAGAGATGTCATTAACAATATGAGGTTTCAACAAGATGAAAGTAAAATAATCCTGCCAACAAATATGTGTTAGTAAAGAAAAATGAACTCCTCACTTATATGGAGTTTTCATATAGAAATTTTTTCTGTAATTTATATCATGCTTCCTTTTCCCCTTTGGAAAAGCAACAGTTAGAACTCTAGAGGGAATATGATTTTCATCTTGATAAAACACATTTACTTGCTATAAATTTGTATTTTTCATAACAGACAAAGTTTAACACTTTTCAACATATTGCACCCTTTGATATTGTTAACACTTTACCATGCAGATGAAAAATGATGTTGTTACAGCCATTTAGATCCAAATGAATGGGGTTTTGAAGTTATTTTAACCTGTAATTCCCAACTTGAATTTCCAGCAGTGCATGGATTACCTATGACTTTGTAAATAATTACAAATTAATTATTTTATTGGATATCACACACAAATATAACTTTTAAGACCTCAGGAGTTCATACCAATTCTTTTAACTCCAATTAAATATCAATAAATACCTCAAGTACACTTCCTTATAACGACTTTCTATTTTTATAATTCTCATTTACAAGAGTGAAAATTCTGGTTCTCAAAGATTTCACTATATTTAATCATTTTTCGTAGCCTACCCTAAATATTCACTTATTTTGTAATTACTACATTGGTGCTACTACCTCTAAGAAAAAAATTACCAAATTATTTTGCAGTCCTTTTTGTTTTTAGTATATATGTCACTAAATTAAACGTCTTAGGATCCAATAATCATAAGTTACTGAAATGAATTCTCTTTTTATTTTCTTTATTACCACAATAGAATTTTGATATACAAGTAGGTTGCTTTTGTATTTGCATCCTATTTCAGGACTTGCATTTTATATCCATTCAAATATAATTTTAATTTTAAATAAAAAAATATGAACCATGTCATAAATACTTAAAAAATTGTGCACCAGAATTTTCACTGCCATCCTACCCCTCCTGCTCAATCCCTAAGCAAGGCAAACTCTTTTAAGTTTTGATGCATTGTGTCAGTGAACCTTATTACAAGTACTATTAAAAGTCTATGTATCATATTTAAGCCAGAGGATAAAGTAGGGACAGTATAACATAGTGAACCCAGTGATGGATGAGGATTATGGCTAACAGTAAAATCACAAGAATGTTCTATGAACTAGAAGCAATATATGTCACTATTATGAGATGTAAAGAATTTGGTGATACATGGGGAAAACACAACTAATGTAATTTATGGACTATAGTTAACAGTAATATTGTAATATTATTACCTCAATTACAAAGAAGTAATATATCACTGCTAAGGGTAAACAAGAGATGGTTATGAGGGTATGGGATTTTTCTTTCTGGAGTAATGAAAATGTTTGAAAATTGTGAGCAAACTGAGAGTCACTGAGTGTACATATTGGATGGATTATACAAGAATTTGGAATGTATAACACAGTGAACATTGTGGTGGATGATGAATTGTGGTTAACCGTGCAAATATGAGAATGTTGTCTCATGAACTATAACGAAGGTTCAAAATTAATAATGGGGTGGTTTATGGAAAAAATACACCAAATGTATCCTATAGAGCTAGCAGCAATATTTTGATGAGGCACTTTCATCATTTATGATAAATGTCCCTTAACAATGCATTGTGTTGATGGTGGAGTGATGTATGGGAATCCTATATGTTATGAGTGAGGATTTTGTGAGCTCACATATTCTCTAATAAAAAAAGTGTATGTATGAGTTGGTTATATGTTTAGTGTGTGTTTATATGTAGTGATTATTTCTTATTTTCCTTTCTTAGATGAAAGGATGACTGTTATACACATTATGTGCTACTTACCTTTGATTTTTATTTAAATATATATTATGTAAATAAATGAATATTCATTTATAGAGAAACATACTCTTCAGTCTTTAATAGGATTTAATGTTCCTTTGAATTATTATAACTAAAATGGAAAGAATTATAGTTTATAGTACTAGTAATTATTAATATAACATTACATTTATTATTTATAATATTTTATAATATATTTAGACAGACAAATGATATTTTATAATATGTAATATTTTATAATATGTATATATATAATATTTGTAATGTTAGATTAAGGTTGACATTATACCTGGCTCTGAGAATGGTATCTCGATTTTGTTGGAGATATCAATCACTTCAACTAATAAAAATTAAAATAAAACATTCTTTCATATGGAACTGTCACATGAGTCTCACCTAAAGCAGCAGGATCAGTTCATCCTACAGTTATTTTCCAGACTGCCATAAATGTATAACTTTATATTTCTATATTTTAAAAATTTAATGATCATTAAATTTTTGACTCATGCTGCTGCTCCTTCTGGATTCTTCTAACCTAGAAGTGTTAAAGCTCTAAACCCTGGCTTTATTATTATCATCATCATCACCATTGTCATTTAATTAGTAAAATTACTATTGAAATAAAAATTATATACAGAGAAGATAATAAATATAGCTCATTCAATTTTCCCCATTTTTCTTTTTCTTTTTTAAATTATCATTCTCAAATTAAATTGCAATAAAAAAAGACTTTTTTGGCTGTATATTCTATGAGTGTTAACACATGGATAGATTCTTGTAACTGCTTCCACAAGTAGGATATAGAATACTTTCCAAATATTACCTGTTGCTACTTCTTTTTAATCACAATAACCTCCCACCCTAACCCCTGACAAATAGAATTCTGTTCATCTTCACTATAGTTTTACCATTAAAATGAGGTCATATAAACAGAATCATACTGTATGTGACCCTTGACCATTTAAAGATTTTTTATCTAAAATTATTGCCTTTAAGATACACCTAAGTTTAAATATATTGATAGTTTATTCCTTTTAGTGCCATGTAGTAGTATATTATAGGATGTTCCACTGTTGGTTGGTTGGTTGTTTTTTTTTCTTTTTTGTTTATCATATTTTTCAATTAATTTTTTTATTTTAAAGTTGCTTTAGATGACATAAAGGTTACATAAAAAATATAAGGGATTTCTATATACTCTATCCCTACCCTTCACATACTTTGCCACATTAACAACATCCTTCATTAGTGTGGTACACTTGTTACAATTGATTAACACATATTGAAACTTTGCTACTAACCGTGGACTAGAGTTTACATTTTAGCTTACAATCTGTCCCACACAATTTTGAAGGTTTTGACAAAATATACAATGGCCTGCATCCATTGCTGCAATGTTGTGCAGGACAATGACAAAGCCCCAAAAATGCACCCATATTATGCCTATTCTTCCCTCTCCCATCCCTCAGAACTTCTTTAGCCACTGTGGTTTTAATCTTTCTCATATTGAAGGACACTGGGCTTATTTGCCTATTTTGGTGAATATGACTAGAGTGGATATATATATACTAGTTTTTCCTGAACATAAATTTTCAATTTTCTCTTATAATTACCTAGCAATGGAATACTGGGGCATTCGATGGGTATAGGTTATTAGAAACTGAAAAAATTTCCCAATATGCTGCACCATTTTATATTCATACCAGCATTGTAGGAGAGATCCAATTGACACACATCCCTAGTATATTTTGGTATTGTTGTCACATTTTATTTTAGCTGTGGTTTCTCATGTTAGCTTAAATATGACTTTCCATAATGGCTACTGCTGCTGAATGTCTTTTCATGTGCTTTTTTGCGACATTTATCCTGTTAGTGAAGTGTCTGTACATGTTTATTTGTGTTGTTTATTTTATTCATTTGAAGTTTTGTGCTCTTTATATATTCTGGATACAAGATTTTATCGTTATGTGATTTGCAAATATTTATACCCAATCTAAACATTTTTCTTTTCATTCTCTTAGAAAACTCTTTTATTTACATGAAGCCCAATGTTTTATTCTTTTTTCCCATTATGATTTGTGCTTTGGGTGTGATTTCTAAGAGTACCTTGACTAACCTTATTCATGAGGAATTTCTTCTATAATTTTCTCTTAAAATTTTATGGTTTTACAACCAACATTTAGAGTAATATTTTTCTATACAGTTGATTTAGGAAGGAGTTCCTTTTATTTTGCTTATGGATGTCCAAAATTAACCACATCAAATTTTCAAACTATTATTCTTTTTTTCCTTTGACTATCCTTTATATCATTGTCAAACATCAATTGGCTGTATGTGCATGGGTTTATGTAATTCTCTACATATGTCCATTGAAATCTCTTTGTTTATCTGTCACTATACCATAAAATCATACCCTAGAGGAAGTCCTAAAATAAGATAGTGTGATTCATCCACATTTAATATTTTTGAAAATTGGTTTTCCCATTCTAGTTTTTTGGCTGACCATGTAAACTTTAAAATCAGTTGATTTAGATATACAAAAATTCTGCTGGTATTTTAATTAGGATTCTGGTGAATGTATAGATTAATGTAAAAAATTCACCTTTGTAATATTTATTTTGCAGCCAATAAACACAGTATGTATCTCAACAGAGATACTTGATATATTCCATCAAACTCTTTTAGTTTGCAGGCTACAGATTCTATATACATTGAATTTAGATATTTATCTTAGTATTTTGTCTTCTTTAGTAATGTGGTAAATTGAAACATACTTTTTAATTTTTAGTCCCATGTTTTCAATTGCTAGTATATTGAAATAAGTTTGGTTATTGGGTGTTTTCTCTTAATTCTGGGCCCTTGCAAAACTTCCTGTTAGTTCTTACAGATTAATTTTTGTGTAGATTATTTGAGAAATTTACATGGACAACATGTCCTAAGTAAATGGGAATAATTTTAGCCATTTTTATGATCTCCCAGTGTTTTATTACTTTTTATGATTTTGTACTATTGTGAGGAGTGGTGTGAATGGACCTCCTTTTCTTCCCAATACTAATGTTTGAACATTCAATTTTCCACCACTAAATTATTATTTTAACTGTATAATAAATGTATAATAACTGTATAATAAAGATGATCTTTATCATTTCAAGGAAGTTTTCTTGGGTGTCTAATTTGTGATTGTTATACAGAATGCATGAATTTTATTGAATGTTTTTGCATATTAATTCATATGAACTTATTAGTTTTGGGGAGGTTTTTGATGACTGATTCAATCTCATTACTTGTGATTGGTTTGTTGTAGTATTCTGTTTCTTCTAGTTTCAGTGATGGTTGTGTGTTTCTAGAAATTTGGCCATTTCATCTACTTTGTATACTCTGTTGAGATTTAACATGTGTTGCTTATAGACAGTATATAGATCCCTCATTTTTTAAAATCAATTCTGCCAATCTATGTGATCAATCCATTATCATTCAATCTTATTACTGTAAAGGCATTGCTTACTTCTTCCATTTTATGATTTGGCTTTCTGTTTGCATATTTTTCTATGTTCTGTCTCTTTACCCTTCTAGTTACCCTTACTAATAATCTTCATTTCTGCAATATTCTCCAACTCTCTTGCCCTTGTTTTTTCCTTTCAGCTTTCAAAACTCCCTTTAGTAGCTCTTATAATTCTAGCATTTTGGTGACATACTCGACCAGTTTTTCAGTTTTTGTCTGTGAAGACTTTAAGCTCACCCTCATTTTTGAAGGACTGTTTTTTTGTTTGTTTGCTTGTTTGTTTGTTTGGTTTCTGTTATGTTTTTTATTTGCTGGATACAAAATTCTTGGCTCCAGTTTTCCGCTTTCAGTACCTTATATGCATCAAAACCCTTTCTTCTCACCTCCATAGTTTTTGATGAGAGGTCAACACTTAATCTTATTGAACTTCCCTTGTACGTGATGCATTGCTTTTCTAATGCTGCTTTCATAGTCTTCTCATTATCTCTGGTATTTATCATTCTGCATAATAGGTGTCTCAGAGTAGGTCAATTCAGATTTATTTTGTTTGGGATGGGTTGTCCTTCTTGGAGGTTGATATTTATGTTTTTAATAAAAGTAGGGAAATTTTGGTCATTATTTCCCCAAATATATTCTCTCCCCATTTTCTGTTTTCTTCTCCTTCAGGGACAGCAATAACACATATACTTTTGCATTTTACTTTGTAATTCAGTTCTCTGAAACCCTGTTCTATCTTTTCCATTCTTTTCTCTTTCTATATATCTGTCTTTGAAAGTTCAGATGTCCTGTCCTCAATATCACTAATTCTGTCTTTGATCAATTTAAACTGCTGTTATTTGCCTTTAATATATTTTTTATCTCAACCATTGTGTCTTTCATTTTCTTAAGTTCTGTTACTTTTATTGACAAATTTTCAAATTGTTCTGTATCCTCACCTAGTGTCTTAATACCCTTTTATCTCTTTAGTCATATTTTCCTCCAAGTCCTTGAATTGACTAAAGAGATTTTTGTGAACATATTTTATTAGTTTTCTTAAATCCTGTATCTTATCTGGATTCTTTATTTTATCTTTTCACTGGGGCATTTCTTCCAATTTCTTAATATAGCTTGTAATTTTTTCCTGATGTCTAGTCATCTAATTATGTTGGTGAATTTTCTCTGAGGATCAATTTTTCCATCTTAACAAGCAGTTTTGTTTCATGACTTTTCTTTGATTCTGGTTCAGCTTATTCTAAATCTTTAAGATTGCCCAGCTTAAATTATCAAAACAGGGCCAGGAAAACAATAATGGGGTTTGGACCAGATTTAAGAGTTCCTGGACATAAGAGACTCAAAAACAGCATTTTTACTTATTGAAATTTCCCAAATTGCCAGAAAAGGGAAATCTTTGACAAATGTTTCCATGGAGGTTCTCTTTCAACTTCCATCAGCTGGTGATGCTGGTCTGACCCAATTTGTGGTTCAAAATGTGTTCAACTGGTCAGACTCACCAAAGAGAAACCACTTTCCACACTCTGCCACAACTTCCTTCATCACAGAGAAGAAGATGAAAATTCTCCTTTCCATTGGCCACAGTAAGCCCCAGGTTTTACCCAGGATGCTCACCTTGAGGGAGAAAGGTGGGTGCCATTCCCTGCCTGCTGAATTAGTAATTCACAGTTTTTGCTTTGGCTTATTTTCTTTCAGTCCCTCTCCCTCCTGGACATTGTGCAAAACTTTCCTGGTCTGCAGACTCCCAAAGAAGCATCCTCAGACAGCTTTTTGCCTTTCCTACATTGAGTTTGTAAGAGAGTTGAGCTCTGCCACCTTAATCCAATGCCATCTTCTCAGACGTCCCCAATATTTGTTTTTTAAATGGTTTAAATATACCATGTACAATTAAATTCATTATAAGAATGCTTGGTTTCAATGAACAATTTTGTTATTTGTTTTATGGTGTTTTCCACACTGCTTTTTTCTCCCAACTTCTTTCATACTTTCTTTAGACATATTTGAACCCCTTTTAGTATAACATTTTCCTTTGTCTACTGTTTTAATAAATATATCTTTTTGCATTTTTGTATAATTTTATGTGCTGATTGAGGGATTACTAATGCATATATATATTTTTATATATACACTTTTTAATGTTTATAAAAGATACTTAGATCACATGCGTGTTACATATAAAACATAGGGGATTCCAACACACGCTGCTCCCTACCTCTCCCACACTTTCGCACATTAACAACATACTTCATTAGTGTGTTACATTTGCCACTATTGATGAACACAGTACAGAGCATTGCCACTAAATGTGGATTATACTTTACACTGTAGTTTAACCTCTCTCTCAGATAATTTTGGAAGATATGACAAGATATATAATGTCCTGAACCTGTCATTGCAATGTTATTTAGAACATTCCCAAGTCCCAAAACTGTCCCATAACACACTGATTTCCCCCTCTCCCTCCACTCAGAACCTCCGGTGGCCACAGTCTAGACACCATTGATAAAAATTCTTCCATTGCTCCAATCACAATAAATCTATAGAAGAATAACAGTAAGTTTACTCTAGTCCTTCATTCATTCCCCAGTCATAAGGGTTCTGGGACCATGATGCCTACTGTGCCTCTAATTGAGAGGGAGCTTAGATCCCATTGGCAGGTGTTTGGGACTATCTTGCTTGCATTTGCATACAATCTTTGTTCCTTGGGATGGTTGTTGTCCATCATCTCCTTGTTAATTGTCCTGGGTGAATCCAATGAACTGGAGAATAGGGTTTGCAACTCTGTTGAGAATCAGGGCCCAAATGACACATGGAGAGCCCAAACATTTAAATCTCTTGGACATACACTTATCAACTCTAGTACTAAATAAAGGTCCAAATAGAAGGGGCAGAAGAGATATGTTTAGAGAAACAACAACAGAGTCCAACTGTGTCACACTGAGAAGCATAAATTCCAAAGTAGGACCCAGTGCAGGGTGCCAAACTTCTGAGTTCTCTTCCCTGCCTATAATGTCTGAATGTCTCCAAAGCCCTCATGATAACTATTATTTGTATTTTTTAAAAAAGATAATTGTATTACATAAATGTTTCACAAAAGATATAGGGATTCCTTTATGCCCCAATACCCACACCTCCCACTCCTTCCCACATAAACACCCTTCATTAGTGTGGCATATTAATTGCAATTGATACACACATCCTGGGGCTTTTCCATTAAACATGGACCATAGTTCACTTCATAGTCTATGCTCTCTCCCAAACAGTGCAGCATGTAATGTGAGGATATAAAATGGCCTATATCTGTTGTTGCAATGTCACTCAGGATGATTCCCAATTGCCCCGAAAAACCCCATATTACAACTGTTTCTCCCTCTCCCTGCTCCCAGAACTTCCAGTGGCCATTGGTTTCCCAACAATGTTACAATTTCTTCCATTACTAGAATCACAATATGTTTATAGTAGAATACCAGTAAGTTCAGTCTAGTCAACAGCTCTTCACCCAATCCTGAGGATTCTGAGATGGTGACGTACACTCGACTTCCAATTGAGAGGGGGCTTATATCCCATGGGGAAGATGGATGGGACAATACTGCTTGCAGCTGCAGACTTTCTCCATTCCCTGGAACAGCAATTGTCCATCATCATCTCCCCGCCAGTTGTCCTGGGTGAGTTAAATCAGTTGTAGAGTAGGTGTTGCAACATTGCCGAGGTTCTGGTTCCAGCTGGCACATGGAGAGCCCAAAGACTTGAGTCTCTGGATATACACCTACAAGCTCTAGCACAAAGTATAGGTTTAAATAGAAGGGACAGATGAGACATGTGCAGGGAAGATGTAATTGAGTACAACTCTGTCACTTTCCGGAGCACAAACTCCAAAGTAGGGCCCACTGGCAAGGCAACAAACCCCGGAGTTATCCACCCTGATCATAGAACCTGGGTGTCTCCAGAGCCCTCAGGAGCCCCACCAATTGGGATAGTATCCACTTTGGAAGTCTATGAGATTCTCCTGAGACGTGCATAAGTGTTACCTCTGGGATGAACTCCTGACTCACTTTGAAGACTCTTAGCCATATAAACTAATGTGTCTTTACATTTTCTGCCTTTTATTTGAGGTATTTTTCCAGATGCATTGCTATGTCCAGTGCTTGGAAGCAATCTCTCCATGCCAGGGTGGCCCATCCTTGGGAGTCATGTCCCATGCTGGGGGGAAGGTAATGCATTTATATACTGAGTTTGGCTTAGAGAGAGGCCACATTTGAGCAACAAGGAGGCTCTCAGGAGGCAACCAAAGGACACTTCATAAAAATAGACAAAGTTTCAATATCAAGAGCAAAGGATCATAAGCCTAGTTGTTAATATCAAGGACTCATTAGTGGATCATCCTCCTTCACCAATCACTGCCCCTGCACTTGGGGGACTGTTGCTGCTCCATTAGATAAATAAAACAGAGCTCTCCAGGATGGGAATACTGTATTTTTCAGTTATTGTATGAGTCTTCACCCACTGTGACAATGTACTGTGAACATTTGAACATTTTTACATACCTTATATGTATGCTCAGGTGAACTTCCTCCCATGCACCCAACATCACTGACACCCCACACAAATGATCCTCCCCTGGCCCTGGTATAATCCTTCTGTGATCCAAAGCTTCTTCAAAAATGAAGGCATTACAATAGTAATAGTCTATAGTTTTGTCCATTACAGAATGTCAAATACTTGGAATCAAACAATATGTGACTTTTTCAGACTGGATTGTTTCACATAGCAATAGGAATTTATGTTTCTTCCATGTATTTTCATAGGTTGATGAAACAATTTTTTTTTACTGCTGAATAATATGCCATTGTATGGCTATACCACAGTTTTTAATGCAGTCACACATAATATGGTATCTTGGTTGCTTAAAAACTTTAGCAATTATGATTAAAGCTGCTATCATCACTCATGTGCATATTTTGTATGGACATATCCTCTCACTCATTTGAATAAATACCTAGTAGCACAATTGCTGGATTGCATGGTAAACCTATGTTGAGCCTTGTAAGAAACTGTCAGACTGTCCTCCAGTCTGGCTTTGTCACTTATTCTTTAAATTATTATGCTTAATTTAAAGAATGATTGGAACTATTGCTCCACATACTTAGCAGCATTTGGGGTTGACAGTGTTTTGGATTTTAGCCATTCTAATAGGTGTGTATGGTGCTTCATTTTTCTATTAATTGGCAATTATCTAAGAAATATGATGTTGAACATATTTCCATATGCTAATTTTCCTTCTGTATATTTTCTTTGGAGAGATTGCTGCTCAGAACACTTGTCCATGTTGTAATTGGGTTGATTGTTTTCCTATTGTTGAATTTTAAGTGTTCCTAATAGATTAAGGATATAAGAACTTTATCAGATATGTGTTCTGCAAGTATTTTCTCAGTCTGTGGCTGGCCTTTTCATTATATTAACAGAGATTTTCACAAAGCAGGTGTTTTTTTTTTTTAATTTTAATCAAGTCCAACTTATCATTTTTTCATAAATTATACTTTGTT
>JAQZBX010015112.1:0-37874 GCA_029593785.1 Cabassous unicinctus
TATTTTTTTTTTAAAGTATGAGGAATGTGAATATTCCCGCTGACCTAATTTGTAATAATCAGGGTAGGCTAAACATTCGCTATATTAGAAACCATGCATGTGTCCCCAGACCTAGTTTTTCTCCCTAGGTCTGGTTTTTAGAATGCTGGTGATAAACTAAGCCTGATATATTATACGACCATCCTATATGGGAAAAGACTGTAATTTGGGTATCTTTGGTGAACCTTAAGAGATATAGCAGGGGAACGGATGTGGCTTGGATGATTGGGCATCTGTCTCCCATATGGAGGGACCTGGGTTCGATCCCCGGGACCTCCCGGTAAAAATTAAAAAGGGAAAAATATAGAAGGTGTGTGGGCCACCAGGTCATGTGCGCAGGTGTGCCGCCAGTCCCTGCGAGCCACGCAGCAATATGATGATGTAAGGAGAGTGACACAAGGGAGAGCCAAGACCAGATGCACTGAAAAACCAGGAACTACGTGGCACAGGCAGTAGAATGCTTCTCTCCCACACCAAATCCCAGTGAAGACAGGAGGAGAAGGATGAGAAGAGAGGGCGGAAAACAGACACAGAGAGTTGCCCAGTGAATGGACACAGAAACATAAAAAACTGGGTGGGAGGGAGGGGGAGGGGAATGGATAAAAGTAAATAAATAAATCCTTAAAAAAAATGTATAGGGGAGGAAGGTACGGACTATAGTTAGTGATAACACTTTGATGATGCTCTTTCATGATTTGTTAACAAATGTTTCACAACAATGCTGGGTGTTTGGGGCGGGGTGATGTGTGGGAGACCTGTACGATTTTATGCATGTTTTTTTTGTAAGTTCACGATGTTTACTGAACACTTATAGTTTATGTATGTTCATGTATGAATGATATACTTCAATAAATTTTTCAAAAAAAAAAAAAGTATGAGAAGCATAGTATTACAATTAACTACTGAATGGAAGATTTTTCCCAATTGAATTTAGTTCTAGATGATGAATTCTGGATAACTGGCATAGACTAACACATTTCGAAACTGACACCAAGAGCTTTCTCCTGTGCCCATTTTCTCCATTCCATGCCTACACCCAAAATCCCTACTTATGGCTTCTAGATAACAATAAAGTTCATACTTTGATCCTGACTGGAAATAAAATTAGATCAATTAATAGAGAATACAAATATAAAAACTCATTGCTACATGTGTTTATGGTAGGGTGAGAAAATCACAGACAAATCTAAACTGGATAATTCCAGGTTAATAATTCCAGAAGTCAGTCTCTCTCTTCCCCCTCCCCCACCTCCTTCTCTGTGTCTCCCTCGCCCTCTCTCAATGCATATGGCAGAGGTGAAGCTAAGTCAAGGCTTTTCCCTTTGGCTAGGTATAAAAACTTTGTTCTTTGCTCTTCTGTCTCCATCAGGAGAGCCAGCGCCAGCATGAACATTGATTGATTTAACTGTCTTGCAGCCTAGCCTAGCCTTGCCCTCACCCTTGTCCTCCCCTGCTCCTTCTTCTTCTCCTAATTATTTGCTCTGTGCCTCTTGTGCTTGGAAATCACCAGTGATTTGCAGTGCAAACCATCTTTGGGCTTTAGTTTTGAGCCTAGTTCAGTTTACTAGAAATCTCTGTATTGAGAATTATAGGCATCTGGATAATGATAAAGTAGTACATATTTCCCTCATTTTCCTTGGCCCCTCATAGATGGGATGAATATGTACTACTTTGCAATGGGTAGTACTGCTTTTACCACATTGATTGTTAGAAGCATTCTTTTTCATTCCTAAGTATATGAAAAATATGAAAGTAGTACATATTTCCCTCATTTTCCTTGGCCCCTCATAGATGGGATGAATATGTACTACTTTGCAATGGGTAGTACTGCTTTTACCACATTGATTGTTAGAAGCATTCTTTTTCATTCCTAAGTATCCTAGTTTGGATGGAAATATTTTATGATTGGTCTCTCTATACACAGTTCTCTTTCCCTTAAGAAACTCACAAGTTGAGTTACTATTTTAAGAGAGGAATTGAACAATACTGGGTACCCCTCTGAGCCCTGTCCAATTTGCAAATTTGTGAGCAATAAATAGTTGCTGTTTTAGACCCCAAAATTCAGGGTGTTTTGTCACATATCAATAAATAACTGAAACAAATACAATCTCAATGCCATCAAAATCTAAATTCCATTCTTAATGTTAGCTAATTTTCCTCCATGATGCTAGAAGGCATGATAAATTTATATCTTCTGAAGCTTTCCTTCCCCCAAGTACTTGTACTCTAAGGGGTCGTATAGGAGGAATTATAATTTCCTCTCCATGAATTGCTAATACCTTCTTTGCTCCAAAGACTAGATGAGAAACAAATGAATTTATAGCTTACCTTGGGAACAATAAAGCTCTTCCATGCTAAATTTGAAATTTGTGAATTTTCTTGTTTGTTAGTTAATAGCACAGCAATGAATAACTAACAAGTTCCATGTGTCTTTGACTATCTTAATAAAATGAGATGAAGGTATAGAAAGTAACCTATACATTGTAAAACTTTGGTTATATTGAGAACATATTCAAACCTTTCTTTCCCCAGTAGCCAGTAATTTTAGCATGAGTTATACAGATATAATTTGTCATATCATTCTTTATAATATTAATTTTTAATGTGATTCAGTGTAAATTAGAAAAAAATCAAGTACTAATCAGGTAGAAAAATATTAAATTTAGATAGAAATTATAATTCCAAATAACTAAAATGATGTGAAAGAGAATTTATGAAAGAAGATTTAAAGGAATAGCAATATTTAATATAAAGAGAAGGTTCTTCAGGTAAATTGGGATTAACTATTATATACATGATAGATTGTGATATGCAAGATGTCGACCAGCTGTTCCTCATTTCCACTGAGTATTAAGTAAGAGGAAATATATTTTTTAATGCAGCAGAATTGTTTTAGAAGACTTCTTTTAAGGTGAAGAGGGATTATTAACATTTTAAAAATGTAATTATAAGGACTGGGAAGCTTCCTTTCTCAAGAGGCGTGTTATAAATTAAAACAGAGACTAAGTCCAATGTTGTAATACTTGATGGTCACTAGAGCGCTTACCAAGGAGCACTTATCTTCTAATGCTAAATATATTCTAGATTTTACTATAAATCTGAGCATATTGAAGTTTACAATATAAAGTCATGTGATTTACTTAAACAAATTTTTGAGATGTGCTATTCCCCTTCAGTGTTTCATTGTTGTTATCACATTATCACATTGCATATATTTATGAGCTACCATCATTTTTGTAATGATCAAAATCACACAGAGCCCTACATTATCTACACCATCTGTCTCTTTGCCCAGCTTACCTTTATAACCTACCCCCCTTCCCTCCATCTCCTCCAGTTATGGTGGCCTTTGTTATTCCTGCACATGCCAACACTGGCTGTTCCTTCTGATTGGAACTCTCTTCCCCGACATATATGCATGCTTTTGCTGCTGCCTGCGATCAGGGGAGTCACTACAGCCCATCAATCCCACCAGTAATTTGATCAGGATAGCCACCATGGGAGTGAATTTAGGGATGTGGGGAAGAAACTTGAAACCCTCAGACTCTTTGAGCATGATCACATCATGGATTATGGCAAACTCCAGATCATCAAATCAGTACCTCCTCAACTCTGTTTCCCCTTCAGTCTCACCTTTCAAGGATATTGGTCAGTGTTACAAGCAAACAAAAATCTGAAGCCAAGCATGAGAAATGTCGTAAGTAGGTTTGGTGTAACAAGCCTCTAGAAAACAGGATAGAATTTTCTGGGGTTTTTCTCAGGCCTGCCTGGAAGGTATTCTGTTGTTTTTGTTTGCTTTATTTACTTATTGTAATTTAACAATAAGTTATCACTGAATATAAATTGACATTTCTATTTACATATAATTGAATATAGGAAGACTGCCGAAATGTTACATATGATCTCTACACACAAGTGTTAAAGTTTTTGTGCCTTTTCATTAACTGTCCCATCCTTTCCCCTTCAACACCACCATCGCCTTCCCTGAACCTAAACCTTGTAACTGACACTGTCTGAACTCCAGACCCAAGTAGTGAATGCCCCTAATTAACCACAATTAATCATCCATCCCTGAGCTGCTCACTTCCTACCTAGGAACACCTGAAGCACAATAGAGAATAAAAGCCAATAATACTTAAATTTTAAATAGAATTCATCAATTTAACCAAATAGTATTTTTTGAAAGACAGTTTTCTTGTCTGTTAGTAAATGAATGCAATATGTGGTTCTTGCCTTCAAGGAATTTACAGTCTATGGATTGTGGGATTTAAAGTCAATGGCCCTCATTTTCCATCAGAATATACCATGCAGAACTGGGTGGGAGAGAGTGTGGCCTGTGATGTGAACTGTGGTCTATGCTCAGTGGCAAGGCCCCAGGATGTGTATATCCATTATGGGTGTAGTACCACGCGGATGGGGAATGGTTGTGTGGGGTGTGGTTGGGGGTGTGGGTGGCAGGGAGCATGGGAATCCCTGTAGTTTCTTAGTAATATTTGGGTAATCTAGGCACCTTTATAAAATGTATACATATATATATAACAAATAACATTTATGTAAACAAATGCACATATATGCATATGTATTATATATCATTTTACAAATAAAAAATAAATAAATAAATAAAATAAAATAAAGTCAATGGCCCTGCCTTTTAATAGTCAGATAATGTTAAAGAAGTCACTTCACCTGTCAGAATCAATGGGCTCTTCATCTATAGGTATAATAATAATAGGAGTTATAATAAAATAAGAAGAAATATATACCTCGAAATATTATAGAGTCATAAAAGAGATAACCTTGCACATTTGAAAAGATGCAGCAGAGACATTTGCTTTTCACTCTAAATATCATGTGCTCCCCCACATTTCCCAACTCCCTTTGCAGCTAGGCAGAACCATGTGACAATTTTTTGCCAATGGTTTGTTATCAGAAGTGTCCTAAGTTGTGATCACCTCAACATTTAAGAGGTGGAGCTTGACATCTTTGGTGGTTTTCCTTTAGTGAAAATGGAGGCTTTCTCTTGGTATCACAGAGCCAAAAGATGGGAATATCTAAATTACTGGTCACTGCGTGGGGACACCATAGCAAAGTTTTCATATGTGAGGAACAAACTCATATGTTAAGCCACTGAAAATTTAAGTTCATCACTGTGGCATAAATATAGCCTTTCTGGAATAACTTAAATGACTTGATACAGTGAAACATTGCGGACACTCAATAAATCTTTGTTTTGAAAAAATAAACCAAGGATAGTACATTCCTCAAGGTAGTTCGGAATTGGGTGGGATTTCAAGAGGCAGCGTGGACAGGAGGAATTTGATTTGAAGGGCTAGAGAAGGTTATGAGTCAGTGAAAAAAGTAGTGATTAGAGAAAATGCCTGGCTTTGGCATTTATAAAATATTAGGCAGACAGTGGTTCTCAATCCAGGCTGCACACATCTGGGGAGCTTGATGCTGAGGCCCCCCACCAAAATTTCTGGTTCAATTGGTCTAGGCATCAGTGTGCCTTTAAAGCTGAGCAGGTGATTCTAACTTGCAGTCAGAATTGAGACAACTGGGAATTAGGGAATCTTGTCCACTAGAAGGCCAGTTAGGAGGAGGATGCACGGTGCCCTTTGAGGTCAAGAAGATTCTGCTTGTTTTACTTGGGGATTGGAATAGGAAGGCTGAAAGGGGACTGACTCTGAATCAGACTTGGTCATTTTTAATTCTTCCTCCTACATTGTGGCACTTCTGTTCTTTTCTCCATCTTTGTTTTTAAAAAATTATACTCTGCATATCCAAGGTTCTACAACATAAGGCGAGAAGTAGGACCACACAGATTTCTCTTTATTCCATCTTACTTATCAACCCTACATTTTAAGCCCTGGATTTAACCATCATATTAAGCATAGAAAGGTTAAGTAATTTGCTTCAATTACTTGTAAAAGAGTTATGCAAGGCTCTAAGTGGTTTGACCAAAGTGCCTGCGTCCTACACTCTAATTAATTTTCCAACTCTGCTACATACTAAAATTTAGCTGTATAAGTCCACTTACAAATCCTATATACAAATTCTAAAGTATCAATATAGTATTTTCAACCACCAGTTATTACACACATTTCTTTTTGCTGATTTTCTTTTTCCCAAAAGACACCCAAACACACATCCCAGAATATGTACACAATATTTGAGACTCAGTGAGCTAAAAAAAAAACAAATACCAGTCAGCTTTTCCAAAACATACAGACTTCAGCACAATGGAATATTTCCTTGCCAGAGACATTTATGATGGTGGCGATCAATTTCTTTAAAGGTTAACACAACTCCCTTTAGCTTTTTAACAAAATTATCCTAGTCATCAGAAGTTGTGCAGGTCAGAGACTCCAGCATGTGCAGCTTTATAATTTTTCAGAAAATCTCTAGATTTTCAAAGGAACTGAGTGCCTCTTACATGAGGGCACATATTTATTTGACCCAGCACTAATGTGTTTGTATATTTATTGAGAGGTTTTTTTTGTTTTACTGTTTTTGGTTTCTTGGCTTTGAAACACTCTCTGCTGCATGGAAAGCATTTCATTCTAAAGAAGCCACTCTCCAAAGAGCATGGAACTGCTGCAATATTTATGAAATCTAAAACCTCTACTCTTGACCTTTGATCTCTTAACAAAGATCCCAGAGGAAGGTGTTGAGACTAATAAATAGGGAAGGGAAAAGGAAAAGCAACTTACAAGAGAGTATGAGTGTGCTCTCAACAGACTGTTAAAATGTAAACAGAGAGTGATCAATGAAAGACTCTTTCTGAATTAAGTCTTAAAATGCATATTAATGAATGCTTTTTGAAAAACATATTATATTGAGAATGGCACTTAGGCAAATAGGGATTTAGATTCCACATGCTTCTCAGCTGAGTTTCCTAACTAGGAAATGCTTGCATAGTTACTGGATAAAGATGAATGGTCCATTTTTAAATTAATCCAGAGGGAGGACTTGAAAAAAAAACACCCCAAACATAAACAGGTCAAAGGGTGACTCTCAACTCATCCCTTAAGGGTCTCTTAGAAAGACTCACAGCTGCTCAGTTTTATAGGCCACCTGCCATACTCATGAAAAGGGTGAGATTGCTTTGAATAGCAAGGAAAATAGCCAACCTCTTGGAAATGACCATGAACGACTGATAAGATTAGGATTCTGAATCAACTTAAAGCAGATTCATGAGTCTAAGACATGAAAAATTAGAACAGACCTAATTCAAAGAGAATATTCTTCTGAGGGCACTGGCACAGTAAAACCCCGTCTTTCCTTTATCAGGTAAGTGGATAGATGTATGTGATAGAGCATAAATTAAAAGGCAAGAGTGTTTTAAGAGATGAGGCTGGCAAGTGGATCTGAGGCTAGGCCATGCAGAGTGTTGTCAAGTGTGGATTTTACATATAGCCTGGTGGCTTTCAGACTTTGTAAAAGTAGTTGGTTCCCTCCCTGTCCTTTCCTACTGTACCCTTTTAACCCAAAATAAAATCTTATGTGGGAACAAAATGTTTAAAAGAGGTAAAAGCAGAACTATCATGGTTAAGCAGGGAAAAACAGGGTAAGAATGCAGTAAGAAGGCAGGAACTGTACAATCTGTGCATGCTTTGGATATCCCTACCAAGTCTCACCATTGCCATATGACTCATTAATCTATTTAGACTTGAAATCTATAGGCCAGAGACAATTAAGGGATGAATAATGAGAAGGTATTTGAGGGACTCAGAGAAGGTACAGTATGAGAAATAAGGAAAACAAGGAAAATGTCCTATTTCCAAAACTTCCAGAAAGTTTTAAGAAGAAAAAAGCAATCAACATTGTAAGATGCAGCAGAGAATTCAAGAAAGGTAAGGAATTGAAAGATATCTGTTCGGTTTAGCAATTAAGAAATCATTTGAGGACGTTAATGAGAATGTCAGAAGTCAGATTACAGTTGGTTCAGGAGTGACTGGAAGGTTAAGAGGAACAGGTGACTATGACAAGAAGGGCAAGAGGAAAAAAGTACCATTGGACAATAAAAGAGGATTTGTAAGTCAAGTGGTATAGTATACAAAACAATGTCTAGCAAACAGTAGGTGTGCAGTTAGTATTCCTTGAAAGAATGACTACCAGAATGAATGAATGAAATGAATGGAGAGAGTACTATGAAGGGTAGGTGAAATGAAAAAAATATAATGCACATTTGCAGTGATTATATTATCTTTATATTTGACAAGCTGTTTCGAATCTTTTTGGGAATAGGATGATAAATGGATTATTTCATCAATCAGGAGTCCTCTTAGTGTTCAAATTTACTCTGAGTTCTGCCACATTTCCTTATCCTGGGACTTGTAAGGAAAGGGATGGGAAAGGAACAGAACTGAGCTAATATGCATTCATTGAGAGAACTTTGCTTGCATTATTGCATTTAATCTTCAAACAATCCTGTGAAGCAGTATTATTATTTCATACAAACACAATATAATGAATGCAAAATACTTATCACATTGCCTGCCACATATTAAATATTTAATGTTAGAAAATTTTATCTTTATTTTCATTGGTATTATTATCATTTTCTTTCCTTGTGCTAAAGTGACATAGAAGAAGAAAATCATAATTGTGACATTCTCTTTTAAAAGTGTTGGTGATCTGATGGTTAAAACATTCAAAAAGGGATTCGACAAAATCTTTTGTCAGAGTTTGTTCCATCCAGAACAATTCCCACAGTAGTCTCACAGGTGAAAGATATATTCTGGCTGACAAAGGGAATGAGAATCTGACTAAATTTCTCCAAGATCTTTGCCTGAAACTCATGAAAGAACAAAAATAATTTCCCTATTTGTGTTATAGAGATTGTGGAAATCTCTATCAAATGAAAACATCCTTGAGCCCTGTAGCTGAATGATAAGGTGACTCAATTTGCAATTGTGGATATTCATAATACATGACAGGCAGCCAGGTGGACATAGCAATGCTGTTCTAAAAGGTATACCCTGTGGTGGAATGAATCAGCTCTCTCATCTTAGAAAATGTTTTTATTGTGAGGTGAATACTCCAAAGAAGAGAAGGCAGTTCTCTTTCTCTGAATTTTCTGCAGGATAACTTAATCCTTGAAAAGGTGACATTAGCACTCCACAATTCTAAAGTTTACTGTTGAATCCTCTATCCTGA
Source organism: Cabassous unicinctus (assembly GCA_029593785.1). Taxonomy (NCBI): domain Eukaryota; kingdom Metazoa; phylum Chordata; class Mammalia; order Cingulata; family Chlamyphoridae; genus Cabassous; species Cabassous unicinctus. Next base: position 9,199 of record JAQZBX010015112.1, read on the forward strand.
CCCTGCTGTGTAGCCTCCCTTGATGCAGCCACCCGTTTCTGGATGAATCCTGACCTGTGAAGGGGGTTGCAGTGGTGAAGATATACTTTCCCTTCATAATGTCCAAGCACTGGTTAAATAAATTGGAGGAAGGATTTGATTCTAAAAACAAGTGCACATCAAAAAAGAAGTGAAATTCAGGAGAAAATAGGGATGACAAAATAATTTATCAAGTATGGAAGCTTGGCCATTGAGTGGCATACTTTACAGAGACCATGTCCTATAAGGGAACCAAATTCCTTAAAAGGTGCCTATAGGAGTCCAACAGCACATAAAAGTAAAATATAGATAGAAGTTAGAAATAATGGAAAGATGGCACAGCTCCAGTCCAAGGAGACACTTTTATTAGCTCGAGATAAAAAGAAGAGTGTACAATTTTCTGTCCCTCATTTCTATTCTCACTACTACTGAGTGTAAATGGACAGTGAACAGAAATGCTACCTAGAGGCACAACTGACTGGACAATGAATGAAATCATGTGCAAAAGTGAAAAAAAAGATGGATATAAACATGTGTCCTTAGACAAAACTATGAGAGGAAATATATCACTGTGAATAAAAGTGTAGGCAATAGCATCATACTGATGACCCATCACATATTAACAGTGTGGGATTTGCCTAGTTATCTTAGTTTATCATTCAAGTCCTATACTTCTTTATTGATCATCTGACTAGATGTTCTATCCATTATTGAGAGTGGTGTGTTAAAGTCTTGTAATCCCGATTTTACAGAGAACCGAGGCTTGGAGAAGTTAAACAACTCATATATAGAATATGTCTATATATAGACATATATAGAACACTGCAGCCAATGAAAACAGAACACTCATTCTTCTTGAGTTCACATGGATCATTCTCCAGGATAGACCATATATTGAGTCACAAACCAAGTCTCAATACATTCAAAAATATTGAAACCACAATGGAATGAAGCTAGAAATCAATAACAGAGGAAGGAAGATAAAATTCACAAATATGTGGAAATTAAATAACATACTCTTAAACAACCAATGGGTTAAAGAGGAAATCAGAAGTGAAATTAGGAAATATTTTGAGGCAAATTAAAATGAAAATACAACATACCAAAACTTATTTGATGCAGCAAAGGCAGTGCTGAGAGGGAAATTTATAGCTCTAAATGCTTATATTAGAAAAGAAGAAAAACTTCAAATAAGAGACAACCTCAAAATTGGAAGAACTAGAAAAAGAAGAGCAAACTAAACCCAAAATGAACAGGAGGAAGCAAATAATAAAGATTAGACTGAAGATAAATGAAATAGAAAACAAAACAATACAGGGAATCAACAAAATCAGAAGTTGGTTCTTTGAAAAGATCAATAAAATGTACAAACTTTTAGCTAGACAAAGAAAAAAAGGAGAGAGGATACAAGTAATAAGAATCAAAAATGAAAAGGATACTTTACTACTGACCATGCTGAAATAAAAAGGACAATAAGTGGATACTGTGAACAACTGTACACCAATAAATTAGAAAACCTAGATGAAATGGACAAATTCTTAGAAACACACAAACTACCTACATTGACTCAAGAAAGAAATAGAAAATTTCAACAAACCAATTTGTAGTAAAGAGATTGAATCAGTAATCAAAAACCTCACAACAAAGTATAGCCCAGGAACAGATGGCTTCACAAGTAAATTCTACCAATCACTTCCAGAAGACTTAATTCCAATTCTGCTCAAGCTCTTCCAAAAAAAATGAGGAGGGAACACTCCTAACTCATTCTATGAGGCCAGCATCATCCTCATACCAACGCCAGATAAAAATACTGCAAGAAAAGAAAACTACAGAGCAATATCTCTTATGAGTATAGATACATAAATCCTCAACAAAATACTAGCAAACCAAATCCAACAGCATATTAAAAGAATTATAAGCCATGATCAAGTGGGATTTATCCATGGGATATAGGTTGGTTCAAAATAAGTAAATCAATTTTGTAATACATCACATTAATAGAACGAAGATTGAAAAAAAAACCATGATCATCCCAATTGATGCAGAAAAGACATTTGGCAAAATATAGCACCCTTCTTGATAAAAACAATCAGAACACTAGGAACAGAAGGAAACTTCCTCAACATAATAAAGGGCATATATGAAAAGCCCACAGCTAACATCCTACTTAATGGTGAAATACTGAATACTTTCCCTATAAGATCATGAACAAGACAAGGATGCCCACTGTCAACTGTTATTCAACATTGTACTGGAAATTCTTGCCAGAGCAATTAAGGAAGAAAAAGAAATAAAAGGCATCCATATTGGAAAAGAAGTAAAACTTTCACTATTTGCAGATGATATGATCCTATATACAGAAAATCCTAAAATTCCACAATAAAGCTTCTAGAGCTAATAAATGACTTCAGCAAAGTGGCAGAGTACAAGATCAACACCCCAAAGTCAGTGTTGTTTCTATACACAAACAAGGAACAATAGGAAGAAGAAATTTCAATTCACAATAGCAACTAAAAGAATCAAATACCTAGGAATAAATCTAACCAAGGATGTAAAGGACTCATACACAGAAAACTACAAAATATTGCTTTAAAAAAAAATGAAAGAAGACCTAAATAAATGAAGGGATATTCTGTGTTCATGGATTGGAAGACTAAATATTGTTAAGATGGCAATACTACCCAAAGCAATAATTTACAGATGTAATGAAATCCTAATAAAAATTCCAACAACTTTCTTTGAAGACATGGAAAAGCCAATTATCAAATTTATATAGAAGCATAAGGGGCCCCAAATAGCTAAAGTCATCTTAAAAATAAAGAATGAAGTTGGAGGACTCATACTTCCCAGTCTTAAAACTTATTAGATAGTCACAGTAATCAAAACAGCACAGTACTGGCACAAAAACAGACATGTAGACCAATGGAATAGAATTGAGAGTTCAGAAATCAACCCTCACATTTATGGCCAAATGATTTGTTACAAAAAAAAAAAAAAAAAAAAAGGTTGCAAAGACCACTTAGTTGGGAAAGAATAGTCTCTTCAACAATAGTGCTGGGAAAACTGGATCTCCATTTGTAAAAAGAAGAAGGAGGACCTTTATCTCAAACCATATACAAAAATCAACTCAAAATGGATCAAAGACCTTAATATAAGGGCTAGAACTATCAAACTCCTAGAAGAAAACATAAGGAAGCATCTTCAGGATATTTTGTTAGGCAATGGTTTCTTAGACTTTATCCCCAAAGCCTAAACAACAAAATTAAAAGTAGGTAAATGGGACCTCATCAAATTAAATACTTTTGTTCCTCAAAGGACTTTATCATTATAGTAAAACAACAAGCTGCACAAAAGAATATTTGGAAACTACATATCCGATAAAGTATTAATATCCAGTATATATCAATAAGTCCTTTAACAACAAAAAAAGACAATCAACCCAATTAAAAAATGGGCAAAAGACTTGAACATACATCTCTCCAAAGAAGATCTACGAATGGCCAGAAAGCATATGAAAAGATGCTCAACATCATTAGCCATGAGGGAAATGCAAGTCAAAACCCCAATGAGATACTATTTCACATACTTGAGAATGGCTGTTTTTAAGAAAACAGAAAATAACAAGTATTGGAGAGGATGCAGATAAATAGGAACACTCATTCATTGCTGATGGCAATGTAAAGTAATGCAGCCTATATGGAAGACAGTTTGGCAGTGTGGCAGTTTGATATTATTTATGAATCTAGAAAAAGAGGGGGATTATGTTTGTAATAAAAGATTATGTTCATCTAGGTGTGATACCCTTTGGTTGTATCAAGTTCAAAGGTATTAAGTTTACTTGATAAAATAAATTTAGGCTTCTGATTGGGCTACATCAGTAAGGTGTAGCTCAGGTTTAGTCCCTGCCCCCTTTGACCTATATAAATGGACACTTACTCAAGAAGACACAGAGAAGAAGACACAGAAGGGGAGAAAACTTTGTCAGCTCTGATCCTGGAACCCCAGGGAGAGATGAGCCATTCGCCTGATAGTATGCTGAAGAGACCAAAGCAGCTGAGCAGCTGAGAAGGCCCAGAAAGAAACCAGCCCTATGCCAGCCTGTAGCTGAGAGAGAGGAAGGCTGAACCCTCGCAGAGATCAGCAACCATCTTGCTTCAACACATAGCAGCTAACTTTGGTGAGAAAGCAACCTTAAGTTGGACTTTTTAGGACCTTGTAACTGTAAGCTTTTACCCCAAATAAATACCCTTTATAAAAATTCAACAGATTTCTGGTACTTTGCATCAGCAAAGACTAATACATGCACTTCCTCAGAAAGTTAAATATAGAACTACCACATAACTTGGCAACCCCACTACTAGGTATATACCCCAAAAAGTGGAAAGCAGGGACTGGAAAGCAGTAGTCACAGCGGCATTATTCACAACTGCCAAAAGATGGAAGCAACCCAAGTGTCAATCAACCAATGAATGGATAAAAAAAAAAAAAGTGGTATATACATGCAGTGGAATATTATTCTGCTGTAAAAAGGAATGAAGTCCTGATACATGTGACAACATGGATGAATCTTGAAGACATCATGTTGAGTGAAATAAACCATACATGAAAGGACAAATATTCTATGATCTCACTCATATGAAACAATTAGAATAAGCAAACTCATAGTCAGAATCCAGAATACAGTTTACCAGGGGATAGGGTGGGAATAGGAAATGGGAAGTTAGGCTTTAAATGTACAGGGTTCCTATTTGGAATGATGGAAATGTTTTGGTAGTGGATGGTGATGGTAGCACAACATTGTGAATGAAAGTAACAGCACTGAAATAATGTATCTGAATATGATCAAAAGGGGAAATAGATTTTACATATGGCAATAGAATAAAATTAAGCAGTTTGGCAGTTTGATGCAATTACGAATTCCAAAAATAGATATTGGATTATGTTTGTAAACTGGTATGTTAATCTGGGCATGATTAAGTTATGATTAGGGTGTTGACTGGGCCACGTCAGTAGGGCGTTGAGCCCCACCCCTTGGTGGCTGGGGGAATCAAATATAAAAGGCATGGCAAAGGATGAGGGAGCAGTTCTGATGTTGGAGTACTGATGAGGAAGGAAAGAAGGCCCCGGGATAGAGAGAAGCCATTCGCCTGAGAGTTCACAGCTGGCCTTGTGGAGAGAGGCAAGCCTAGAGAGCTTCATAGTCTACAGCTGTCCTTGTGGAGGAAACAGAGGCGCTAGGCCCGGAGAGAAACGGAGCCCAGGGAAGAGAGGAACCCAAGAAGCCTGAACCCTAGCAAATGTCGGCAGCTGCCTTGCTCCAACACGTGGCAACAGACTTTTGGTGAGGGAAGAAACTTATGCTTTATGGCCCAGTAACTGTAAACTTCTACCCCAAATAAATACCCTTTATAAAGACCAACAGATTTCTGGTATTTCGCATCAGCAGCCCTTTGGGTGACTAATACACTACACTACGCAGTAAAGCCTAAATTAAACTATGGACTTTAATTTATAGTACAATTATAAAAATGTACTATCATCACTTGTAACAAATGTTCCACAGCAATGCAAGGTGTGGGTGGTGGGAGGTGTATGGAAATCTTGCATTTTATGCATGATTGTTCTGTAAACCCACAACTTCTCTAATAAAACAAACAAATTTTAGTGTTAATTTTTTTTAAAAAGAGGATTTCACCAGCACTATGTCATGGGAGTGTGGTGAGAATAAATGCTTTCCTCCTTTCTTAAATGTGAGTTCTTTAGGGCTCATAGTATGTTTCATGCATTCATCTTTGAATACCTAATTCTTAATAGAGTGTCTGGCACATGGGAGGCACTCAAATATTTGTTTAATAGGAGTAAATTATTCCTATAATGTAACCACTCAATCACATAACAATTTCCCTAAAACATATCCAAAGTCATCTATTACTTAATGCCAAGCACAATCTAGGATAGATAGCATGATCCTTAGCTTAAATTGCTGAAAGATTACTTAATTGGAAGAATCAAAATTGAAATCAAATCTCACCAAGCCCTAAAAGAAGGGGAGAGGAAAGAATTGTTTATTAAAAATAGTTTAACATGAGAGAGTCTAATGGACAACCTAAAATCACATTGCTCCTTAGTGTTATTAGCTGTATGAAATTAGACTGTCAAATGCTGCTTTATGAATAGTCAGTAAGCAAGGAAAGCAATTGCAAGGGACAAATCACTGTCATTCACAGAAGACTACCTGGCAGTCTAAGAATTAAGTTCACTCTTCAGGGCATGTTATCCTCAGCTGTTATAAATATGCCATAATGCCTCTGTCAGCAGCTCAATAAAGAGGCATCCTTCGCCAATATGGTGCTTGTAAGGAACAGTCTGGTGCTCAGAGGGAAAGGGAACAAAGACATTTTGTTTCCAATTATTGTCACTTTGCCTTTTAGCTCAGCTGAGCAATTTCCTGACTAGTAAGACAGAAAGGATTCTGGACAGTAGAGTAACCAAACAAAATCCCTCTAATTAAATAACACTTCACCAGGGCAGAGGACACCCAGAATCTAGTTTAGAGCAAGTTGTCTCTGTGTGGAGTCCATAACTCAATATTTTGGGGATAGAAAACACTTTTACATTTGCAGACTACTGCATTCTTTCTCTCAAAACCCCTCTTAGGACTTATTTCCTGTGAATTTTCTCCAGGGCTCACTGATTTATTCATCCTCATGATATTTCTTAAAATGAATAGAAGTTTTTAGTGTGGCCACTGTATTTTATAAGTGGTGACAGTGGCAGTTTCCTGATCTATTTTTCTGCCTGGCGTTTTTATCCCAACAGAATACAACTTTTTTACCTGCATATCTGGCATCCTTTGAGATGCTCAAGTTTACATAGTCAGCCTTCAATATGTAAAAGTAAGAGAGTGGTTTACAGACTATGTCCAGGAAAATCCCAGGGTTTTCTGTCAAGTCATGACTGGAAGTCCTGTGCGATTAGTAGTAGAGCCAATCTGTAACTCTCCTTCTAGTCTGAGTTTTGAAATCTCAGAACCTTCTAGCACTCTGAGGTCTGAGAAGCTCCAGGGCAGGAAGTGAATGGCAGGCAAAGGTCTCCACAGACCACCGAATAAATGAAGGGAACTTTGTGTACGAATCAGAACACAACAGGTCAGTGAATCTTCAAGGTCAATGAATCTTCAATTCATTGATGGACTATATGGTTGTTGTTCTAGAATCTTCCTTTGAGAACCATGAAGGTGTATCCTACCTTGAGGGCCATGAAATCCCAGGGGGCTATGCAGAATAATCAAGGGTCATCAAATCCAAATGTTACTGGAGTGAATAAATATCTCTTGCACATATATGTATTTTAAAAATGTATGTTGACACTAGTAAATCTGTAAATTCATTAAAAATATTCCCTGAATGCATAATATTTATTCATTGTTACATATTTTCACCATTAGCTGATTCTAAAAGTCAAACTGATGCCAGGATGGAGCTTGGAGGGGACTGCAAAAATGATGACCTCCAAATGAATTCGTCTCATTCAGAAGAGTTCAGAAGGACCTCCAAAGGGAAAAAAGTAAACTTGGTAAGCATAAAATGGGTGGGAGAAAGGAAACATGTTTCAGCTACCAAATTTTCAACCTAAAGAAGAGATTTGGAGTTACTGAAGCTTATTCTGGTTGCATCAAATCCTGTCTACCTCCATACAGTGCCAGCTTTCTGCTGTAAGATACATATTAATGTGGTTCTCTAATTAGCACTTTAATATTTTTCTCCTTTATCTTCTTTTATATGACAGCTAGATCTAAACACTACATTTGCCGATCTTTCATCGCAGCACAGGTTTTATGAGAATTTCAGTAAGCCATTACTCTTGCTTATTCATTCTTTTCATTTCCTCTATCACCTTTTATCTGTAGAGATCTTAGTCATAGATGGTTGGCTTATGCTGACATACTGAGATTGTTTTAAACATTTATCTTATGATACGTGAAATGGTCTACACATTTTAATATCTGAATACATTCTCCAAGTCTGACTTAATTCCCCAAACGGTATAGAAGATGCAATCTAAACTTTTCAGGTAGAAGTAGATCATTTACATAGAAAAATATGTCTTACTAGCACCATCTAAAATTATTTATATTTTATTCACTCCTTAATAAGACGGGATGCTTCCATTAATAATGACCTTCACGTTATGACAGGGGTCACCATCAGGAACCTAAAAGTGTAGTCATTAACTATAAGCTTTCTAACGGCAGAAATTTAGTCCTTTCCCCCCCTTGATGTTGTATCACTACCACTAAGCACAATAATTAGTATATTGCATCTGCTTGTTAATTTTTGAATGAATGAGTAAATGAATGAATTATAACAGCCATTTAGGGACTCAATGAACTTACTTTGACCTGAAATAATTAGCTCAGTGGTGGAAACCAGGTAAAGCTAGGAATAAAGGAGAGAGGGACTTTAGAATCCACAAGTCCATCACCTCCTCCCCCACAAGCCATCAGAAACAAATATGCAAACTAAGTTGAAACAGTATGCTATCTTTATGTACAAATCTTGCTTCAAGATAGCTTTCTTGGCACATCCTTCCCAAAAGACTGTCCCTCAGGCCCAAACTTGTCTTATAATGAAATTCTAGAATTGCTGCTGAATCGGCACCTAGGTCAAATCTCCTTTTTTTTGGTCCTTGTTTTATTTTCCTCCCCAATATATAATTTTTTATTCAATTCCAAAATTCTGTAGATGTCTATCATAGCTTTATCTTTCTCAATTCCCTTGAATCACAACAATAAAACTTCTACAATGACAGGGATCTTTAGCCGTTTTGTACAATAATGTATTCCAAACACCCCGAACAGTGAGTGCCTAGCATATAATAGACAATAAACAAATATTTAGTGCATTCTCTAATGTTCCATCTACCGCTGCTAAACACACCACAGCTTTGGATGTTCCATGCATTGTGTGCTTTATCTACATCCATTGCTTGTTACCTGATTTGATGTCTTATTTTCCAAATTATGTGTTCCTTACACAAAATCCACTTAAGAACTCTACCAGTGAGTGACAGAGCGGGAAGGCATAGCAGCAAGAGGGAGAAATAATCATAAAACTTACACTCTTCAACAGTTGCGCTTTATAAAGCACTTTTATATATACCACTTTATTTGATTATCACAACTCCTTGGTAGACTAAGAAAGCTTTTATTTCCTCAGTATGCAGAAAGAGAAATCAATGCACAGAGAGGCTATTTGCCCAAGTAAACACAGCTAATAAAAGTTTGACCTTTTCCTTACCTCTACCCCACACAAGACGTTAGGCAATGCTTTCCCCAACTCTCCACACCATCTGCATTTATATATGTGAATTCTTTAATAGACATTATTTATAAATTACATTTACCATTATTGTAATATCCTACAAGCCACTGAATCTAACTATTAAGTAGATATATTTCATGGTACGTTTCCAACGTCAGTACATCACTGGTATTTTGTGTATTATTTGAAATATTGACTGAATCATTTTTCTTCAAGTAACGGTTTCTATAGGTCTCATATCTTTTTAGTATAGAATTTTATTATTACTCCTAGTCAAGTTGTTTCACAGTAATACTTCACTATCATTTAATGTAAGCAAATAGGAAAAGTTAAACTGATACATAGAAATTTGCATTCCATCTAGAAGTTCAGATCCAAATGCATTCCACAAGGTTGTATCCTCAGGGTGTTAAAAGCAGACAAACAAACAAATGCTAAATAGAGGTAAGGAGACCTCTCATATTTGTTACCTGCATTGCTGTGTAAATAGTTTTAATAACATTAAAACTTTCCTTTAAGTAAAATGAAAGAATGAAGAACAAGCCTTAATCTCTTAGAAACAAGCCCTCCAATGAAACAAATCTATGTGCAGTAAAAACTTGAAAACTGCAAAAAGTAGAGAAGCATATAATGACACAGGTAGAAAATCCTTCAAAGTAAAAGAGATAATTGTAATTCTGCAGGGATGCGTGCCCTCCAGACCATGTGGCAGCTGCTTTCTAGACCTCTGTCATACTCTGCTCTGCAAGTCCCTGAAGTCAGTGGGGGAAGGAGGGTGTCTTTCCTTTCTCACTAATCATCCTTGACATACAATTGGCACACCCATTGGAGACAGTCTATTTGTGTCTTTCTAGGTCAGCCTGGCACTGTGTGAGGAGAGTGCAAGTATTTATAAGGTAGCCTAAGGTTGTAATTAGAGCTAGTTTGCAGAGTTTGGGGCACTCTGGGATACCTGTGCTGTCCCTGGGACTCAATTTGCAGATGTGTCTCTGTGTCCTTTGAGGGAGGCAGATATCCCCTGAAGATAATGAAGTTGAACTTTTCGGTCCCCTCAATTCCAAGACCCTGGGAAGAGTGCTAGCAATGTCTTCACATAGTTACATATTTTGTAAAATTTATACAATTACTCTTTTTTTCAATTTTATCTACCCCCCTATTACACTTCCCTTTGTATCTGGTGGCATTGGCATTAGAATAGCCACTGGCATTGAATTTTTTTTTTGGAACTAGCTAAAGCTGGATGAAATTGCAGATACATTTATTTGTGTAGTTTACAGTGACATCCTTGCATAGCTAAGTTATTGATAAGGTGATTGCACAGATAGTAAGAGTAAGAGGCAGGGTTCAAGCTGACGTTTGTGTGACTCTAAGGCTAATGAACATAACATCAATAGGCATTTGCTTCCTTCACCTAAAGGCAAGAGAGGAGAGGCTCAGCCACTTCGCAATATTTGACACCAATTCCTATTTCTTTAACTGTCCCCAGCACACTTAATTGCTAGTTGCTCCCTGGCTGTACACACCATATGAATGGTACACTTCCTATATTCCATCCATCAGGGACTTCTTGCATATGCTGCAACCTTGGCCTGAAATTGATTCTTAGCAAAAGTGGGATCTTTTCTCCTGATACATCTTTATTTTTGGAGGTACTGGGGCTGGGAATTGAACCCAGGACCTTATATGTGGGAAGCCGGTGCTCAACTACTAAGCTACACTGGCTCCCCCCAATGCATCTTTAAAGCCAATTCCTGAGACATGAGGGTTTCAAAGAGAAAAAGCGTTTTACTGGTTGTGCAAGCAAGGGAGCATAGCGGCCTTCTGGCCTAAAACGACCCCACTGATTTGCAGAAGTTCTAATATTTTGTAACATCAGGGTGCTAATGAGTAATCGGGGTGGAGCTAGACATAGGTTCCTTCACTGATAAACATTAAGGGGTTGAACAAGTTGGGGGTGGACCCCAAACCAGGAGGAGTTACAAAGTTACAATCATTTTCAGAAATCAAGGTTCTGAGATAGGAAAGTACAGAACAGAGGTCAGTCACAAGGTTTTCCATATGGATATTGAACAGAAGAGGGTGAGCTCAATCTAGAATTACCATCACAATACAAGTGTAGAGGGTATTAAGCATATTAAGTGTATATACAAGTGTAGCATATACAAGTGTAGAGTGTATTAAGTATGTTAAGTGTAGAGTGAGCTGGCTAGAGGGGTGGGACCACTCTAGCCAGCTTCAGTAATTTTAGATATTAACCTTTTGCCATTTTATAATATACAGACATCTATATAACTGTTTAGCAATCATAATTATTTGTTAATTCTTAGCCCTTGGTTACAAAATGGCTTAATCCAATTGCATTTCTACAAGTTCTTATTAAGTTCTTCCTAACCTAACATGAAGTACTGACACAGACAAATATATAATTCATAATATGCCAGTACTATGAGGACATCGATGACAATTGCTTAATGAGAGTCTTCAAATAAAACAGTATTTAAGATTATTAGTCATGGCACAAGGAAACGTGTAATGCCCTGAAAACCTACTGTTAAATAAGAAACTGTTTCCTAAATTTAATACTTCCAGAATTGATATTAATGCATCGTGAAGATGAAAGAAACTATTCCAAACTGCCAATAATCAAAAATACATATTTTTATTAACTCTGGTAAAGAAAAGATCTAATCAGTTGTATTTTCTCTTTTTAGAAAGTCATATTGCAAAATCATCACCAAAGATCATGCAGCCAAAATGTATATAAAAAATTATTACACAGGTGTGTCAGGCATTTAATTAATTAAAAATAGCACGTGATTTTTCTGGGTTTTGTGATTTTTGTAGCATTTTTCACCTTTCTGAATGTGTATTTTGTTGTCATTTCTTTTGTTCATTCTGAATAAATGTTTATTTTTGTTTCCAGGATTTTATATTCTTTTTCTTAAACAAAGTCCCCGTATTTTATAAGCTTCAGGTCCCAGAAAAAAATCTGAATTTGACCCTGTTGAAAGAGGCTTTAAAGAGAAAACAGAACTTATTGATAAATTCTCTACAAACCTGAGTTTAGACAATCTCAGGACAGCATGATGGACCTCCCTGGAAGTACAGAGAGCATGAAACTCACTTGAAGCTAAAGGAATATTAATGGAGTTCTGCCCTGCTTTAAGACTCAGCAAAAAAGAAGCCCTGGGGAGTTAGGAATGTGACACTCTGTGATGTTGCCTGCATTTGTTTCCTTAGGCAATCCCAAAGAATACAGAAATAATTCTTGGGAAAACTGTTTTCAACAGACTTGCGTTATAGTGGTGTTGATGCTGGACAGCTCAGTGGGGAGTTGACCCCGTCCACCCTCTAGAGAAGCTGGTGGAGAGGGCCTAGGGGAGAGCCCGTGGCAGGTATGATGAAAGCCTTCTGGAACCAGGATGTCTGAAGCCCTCTTTGTCAAGTCAGTGCTAATAAAAGGCCAAAAAAGTCTTCTACTGGTGCGATTGATCTACAGGACACTAGGAAGAGGCTCAGACAGAGACCAGTGATTCTCAGTATGAGCCTTACCATACTCGGGACACTGAGGGGTTGGAAATTTGTAGAGATATTTTTGTTTATTGCAACGATTATGGAGCACTTCTGCCATTTATTGGGCAGGAAGTCTAGAAGGCCTTCTATATGTAAGTCAGTTAAACTTAAAGGACTATTCTATGCCTCGCACTCGATTATGTTCTATTGGACATTCATGTGTGGGTGTATACCCTAATTAAAATTATTTAAGTCTTTTTTTATATAAACACGAAGTACATTTGTATGGTTTTAATATTCACTGAATTTTACACCATGTAAATGAAGGGAATTTGGTCATAACTTCCCTAAAGCTTGTTCACCTCTTCAAAATATCACACCCCATTTGGCAATGCAGATCGTACCATTTCCTTTATTAATATACTACTGTACTTAAGTCATTCTGCATTTGCAGTTACTGCATTTACAGGAACTATATACATATACACAGAAGTATACTTATGTAGCATTGACTACAAATGGTCAGACATAAGAAAAAGATTTTTTTTTAATTCTTAAAACTTTTTCACTGTAAGGGTGTGCAAGCACCTATTTTATTATTTCTTTCTATTGTAGTGGTTCCAGAACCTCTGCATATTGTTAAAGAATAATTCAGAGATAATTTACTCAGTTATTTTGCCCACTGACAATCAGTTTAATAATTATGAGAGAGTTAGCTAGTAGGCTGAATCAAGTAATAAAGGCAAAAACAGAATTTATAAGAGAAGCAGGAAAACTGCAGTTTGGGAATAACATCCCTTATTTGTACAAGTTTTTTGGCTAAGCCTGTTAGTTGGCAACTAACACTGAAGCCTATTTAAGCATTGCAACTTTGAAAAGGACAACTAGGGTATAAAAGAAAACATTTTTTCTGTTATTTATGGACTCTTTAGAAAGCCTTGAGAGTTTTAGATGTGGGTCATACACGACAGGTTGTCCATGTATGTCCCCTTAGTTAGGTCTGCACCATTTCCTTCATTAGAATTTTAAATATTGACATACATAATGTTTTATTTTAAATTGTTTTTAACTTCTATTTATATTACACTCAGAACATTATATTGAGTTTTTCAGAATTAGACAAATAGATGTGTTACCTTATTTATGAGTTTCATATCAGTATAATAAAGAAATTTTACAAAATATTCCCTCCAAAAAGGGAGTGAGAGGGTTGAGGACAGCACTGAGTGATGCAGCAAGGCAGATGCCCATGGCTCAGATGCTTTCAAGTAAAATTCTCCCCTGAGCCACACAAGTCTTCCTCAGGCCAGAGAGGGTCCTTACCAGAGTGTCTACCATTGGGAGGAATTCAACTCATTTCTAATGAATGGATGAATGGACTTAAAATAAAATTAGTTTTTACAACCCTCATGTGCCTTTGGAGAGAGGCTACAGGATTTCTGTGTTTGTTTTAAGTGACTCCCTGAATTGAGGTGAGAAGCTTGCCTTCTCAGAAAAACTTTAAGTGGGGGAATCAAGTGGAAAAGACTCAAAATTTCCCCTCAGAAATGCTTCAGATTTGGCCTAGTGAAGCTCAATTGAGCATCTTTTTAAAAATCAATAATTTTAAAATAGTTTTTACTTGGAAAAAAAAGCAGACTCAAACTCATGTGCCATAGTTAAGAAAGGTCAGAATTCTCTCTGGTTTCTAGTAACCAAAAATAGCTAGTCCATGCTTGATACCTTTGCAGCAAATTATTTTATGGCTTTGCAAAATAAATGGCCAACTTGATTTGGATATTGCATTATTTCAGAGAAGGTGTTTCACACATCAGAGTGTGGACATATCATTTCACTCTGTTACTAATAGTCACACCATGATGTTTTCTCTAAAGGATGGATACTGATTATATAAATCTCCATGTGTATGTCTTTTCACACGTCTCAAATAATCAATTATTAAATTATTTCTGGAACATGGGCTTGTGGATAAATGCATATACACACACAGATGCACACACATACATACACACATCTATCCATTGTCTCTTGTTCCACCACACAATATAATAGAGTAATCTTCATAATGAGTTTGTACTAGAGCTACAATGTTTTTATCCTTGCAGTGCTTCTCAGAAGGCAATTCAATTTGCATTGGTTAAAACTGCACCTTGTCAAGACCCATAGCACTCCAGCATTTATAACAAATAAAGAAAATTCTATTCAAATAAAGAATTCTGTTTATTAAAATATATCACATGAAAGTGATATAACATCATAAACTGGGAAGAGATATTTGCAAAATCCAAAATACCAATAAGAAAATGTCAAAATCCCCACGAGGAAAAATGAACAAATTCCTGAAGAGGAGTGCCATAAGTAAGCAAATAAGAAAAATCATCACTTTAAAAAGCTGCCCGAACTCTTAAGTGGTCAGGGAAGTGCAGATGAAAAGCATAGGAAGAAATCTTTTTAAACCACTAGATTGGCAAGGATTTAAAATTGTCAGATACTAGAAATTGCTGAATGCATAGAACAATGTAGCCAGTAAGCATTAAAGGAAATCACTGGTGGTAAAATTATGAATTGGTACATTTCTGGACATTCTGGACAATTTAGTATTAGCTGTGAAATCACAGGTGCATAGTCATTACAACCTAGGAATTTCATACTGGTCCTTTGAGTCTTGTTTTAGGAAGGAAACAAGGAAGGAAGGGAAGAAGGGAGGGGAAAAAGCAGAAGAGAGAGGGGGTGAGGGGAAGAGAGAAGGAAGTCCGCAGGAGAGGATAAGAAAACAACTTAAGAGTCTATCAACAGGAGAATTGATCATTAAAATGTCTGCTATTTAAACAATGGAATACTATACAGTGGTGAAAATGAAAGAACTACCATTACATGCATCTGTGTGAATGAATAAAAGCTTTATGTTGGAAGAAAAAAGTAAGCCACAGAAGAATACATAACACCATTTATATAATGCTTTCATGAAAGTATAACCAGGAGAGTAAATCAGCCTGAAACTTGGAGGTACCCATTTCTTAGCTTAAATCGTATTTCAGGTCCCTCCAAATTGCTCCTCACATCTGTCATAACTTTTCTCCATGTAGCTCCTGCAGCTCATTTCCACCGAAAAAGATGACGTTAGAAATACCACATACTTTTTTTTTTAATTCCCCTTTTGTGATTTCCATGGGTCAAGATCAAGCCTTCTAAGTACAGTATGAACTTCCTTCCTAAGTTGCAAAATGACAATATTCACACCACAGCATGTATTTTACAAAATACATGTCAGTAAAGCACGATGTTTTATCTTTGTATTCAATGCTATGATACATATATTCACCAATTTGGAATGGCACTCTAATGATTAAATAGGAAAATACAATTTCTCAAGTCACTTGTCCATGTCAGCACCTACAAATACCCTTTATTAAAAACTGGTTCATCTTAAACGCCCTGTTAGCAGTAGGTTAAATGGACCTATATCCCAGGTAGCATTTCACCTTAGTTGTCTCCTGTATCTAAGCTGTGCCTCTGTTGGAACAAACCTCAAAACCAATTTTCTTTCTCAGAATCAGCCTCTCTTGCTTGCTCTTGGCTGCCTTTTTGCTGGTGCTTTTCTCCTCTCTGTAAATTACTAGCTATTTCACCAAACCAGGATAGGTGTGGAGCGATTGGAGAAGACTTACCAGGAGTCACTGTATTTCCAAAGGTCAAAAAAAGTTTCTCAGCATCATCATATTTAGATATAGCATAAGGTGACTATAATAATTGTTTCATTTTTTTCAACCATTCATTCATTGATTCACTGTTGGATGAGTGTTTGCCTTGTGGTTTAAGTGTTTAGAGAGTTCAAAGTCACATACTATATTACTTAGTCGCAGAATGAAATATCCCCATCATGAGATCAACTGTTCTCCAGCAGGGCATCATTTGTCAGCCTGCTGCCAAGGTGCAAAGCCAGCTCTGGGTCTCTGATGAGGCTCTTTTGCTGCACGGTGAACTTGCATGGAAATGAACAAGGACTAAGAGTCATTAAAACAGTCTTCAGCCTTTTGGAAGTTACTGAAAACAATCTGTGATTTAAAAACAGGACAAGTTTTAAAATCTTTTCTGAGTACCGTTATTAATACAATGTTAAACAGAATTCATGACTAAACATCCTAAACTTCCTTTCTGAATGCAGGCAATGATGCTTATGGCTTGAACCACAACCACATAAGACCACATTCCAGACATTAAAGTGCATGAAAATATGGCATCAGTGAAATAATCAACTTGGGCAAAAGAAATACACACGATTCTTATGCTGCTTTTTGTTCATATATCTTTAAGATTTTCTTCAGCATAAGCGTAGAAATCTTGTGCTTAATGGTAGCCAGGCAGGATGATACTGGCTATTTATGAAAGGAAATAAAGCAAATGATCTGAATGGGATTATTTGGCTTAAAAGTGCTTATATCACTAATCTTTCTTTCCCAGCAGCAGCTGGAGAAAGGCAGGGACAACACCATGCTTCAGTTCAGCTTTATTTTTCAGCCTGGCTGACTCCAGCTGCTAGGATTACTCTGGAAATGTAATTAGTTTCAATTAACTAACATCTGGCCAAACATAAACATTATATTTGGGATTCAGGTAAAGAAAGCACATTCTTACAGAGAAAGCTCATTTCCTGAACAGTCTGAAAAAGATTAAGAAATCCTGTTTAGGTCAGTGAGGAAAAACTAGATTATTAGAAGGGGTTTTTAAAACATATTCCCTGAGATTTTTTTTCCATCTTTGAGTTTCTGGTTTGATCTCCAATGTAATTTCATCAGTCAAAATTTGTTTCTGTATAACCAGGTCCAATCCTATCCTGGCAAATACCAAGTCAACTGAAACCTTTGCACGCCTCAACTCCAGACAAGAGTTCATCTATTTCAAGGTGAAATTTAAATCTATTTTCAATATGACAAAAGAAAAGTCCTCTTGTATTTGACTGTAATAGGATTTGAGTGGTGTGACTCTACCACAGAATAATATGAATGAGGGAAGAATTTGGCCACATGATAGTTATGAGGGATTCTTTACATGGGAACTACACATAACAATATAGATGGTCTATCTCTAATTTGACATGACACATGTAGATAGCACACTAAACACAGCCAGGTTTAGTGGGAATAAAACTCATTCTGCACACATGCTTCTGGGGCCATTCCAATGATATACCTCTATTAAAATTTGAGACTGTAGATAATGTAGACCTGCCAATGGGCTGAAAATTGTCACCATAGATAGCAGATTCCAATCTGTAACCATAAAATAGTAAATAATTCATGTCCTGTAAGACCTAAGTGGGAAGACATTTGGTTTCTTACTCATTTCCAGGTTTGTAATACTTGGGTGAAATTTCCTTTAATCATCAACCATAATAAAGAGTCAAATAAAAAACCATGTTCAACCTCAGGGGGCTGAAAATTTGAAGCTAATGTAATCATAAACCCTCAGGTTTGTAAGGTCTTTGGCACTGTTTACTGTCCTGTACAGCAGAAAGAGCAAGATCAACTGCAGATATAATATTTGACTTCCTAAGAGTAGTTTTCCCAACAGTATCTATGCTGTGTATAGAATGAGATTGTCAATGATGACAAATTTCAATCTAGTCAGTCTATTAGCATCACAACCATATTTCTCACAGCCTAGTTCAGTTATGCAGATCATACACCTAGAATAAAGAACACACAAAACCAAGGCTCATATACTATAATGACAAGAATTAGCTTTAAGTCTCTAAAAACAACTCCAGTCTTACTTTTTCCTCTTGCATTTATGCATGTTGAATTCTCCCGTTTAAGAACAACCACCAGTAACATACACACACAAACATACACACACACACAAACACATTCCCCTAACACTAATTATCTCTCTCTAATTCATGGGCAAGATTTTGATTGAATACACTGATTTTCCATTTTCTCATTCCCACTTTTCCTCAAACTCACCCCTAATTTCATCATGTCACTGATAAACAACTATTTCTCAATGCTTTTCTTAAATTATCTCTATGTTGAATTGAACACAATGAATCTTGCCTAACGGACTCTTGCTTCTATTCCCAGCCCTCCACCCATTTCTTTCCTGGCTCTTTTGCTGGCTACCCCTTTTCTGCATTCTCTTTAAAAGCTGTTGTTGCCATGGGTTCCATCTTAACCCTCCTATGTTCTCGTGCATTATGGTCTAATGGCCAATCCCATTCATGACTTCAGCCACAGCTTCTATGCTAATAACTAATGAATATTCATATCTTTAGCCCATACCTCTTTTCTAAGCACTAAATCTGTATTTTCTAACTTCCTACAACTTAGCTACCCCACATGGTTGTTTGCCAGGTACCTCAAACACACTGTTCTCAAAATGGATCTACTCTGCTCTCTTCCCTATGAACCAGCTTCTCCTATCTAATTCCAAAGGTCGTGTATCTCTCCATTATCCACGTAGTGTCCCAAACCAGAAACAGGAGTTTCATCTCAATTTCCTTTGCCTTCTGGATTACAATTCCTTTAGATCAGTCCCTCATCTTCTCTCAGTTGGATAACTACAACCTCAAAAGTGGCTCCTTGCTTTTAGACGTGAAATTCCCCACCCTTGCGTCAGGACTTGACTCTTTCATAGTCCAAATGCAAATGTGATCATGTTATTTTCTTGCTTAAATGCTACAAATTACAATTGTATGTCTTCAAAATACAAGTCAAATTCTTTCACTTAGGAAATATGGTCTTTTGTGATTAGGTCTGTATTAACTTTTCCAGTTCTATACCACCAGCTCTGGTATATTGAATTGTTCTATTTTCAGCTGTTCAGTTCAACTGGGAACTGTGTCTCCAAAATCCCCTTCCCCATTGAGTTCTCCATTAGAATTGACCAAAAGTGTGGTTACAAGTTGTTTGGGTGCCAAAATTGAAACCACCATTACACTCCGAAAGTCACTGTGGATTATAGGCAATAAGAAATAGATATGGAGATTCTGGCAAGGTCCAGTTTGTCCTTTTCCCACTCTAATTCCAGCTCTCATTCCCAATTGCTGGCCCTGCTAAGCAACTGTGGTAGCTTGGAGTTATGTACCTCAGAAAAATATGTTCTTAATCTTAATCCATTACTGTGGGTGTGAACTCATTGTAAATAGGACCTTTTAAAGAGGTTATTTCAATTAACTTGTGGTCCAGTTGAATCAAGATGGGACTTAATCCTGTCACCGGAGGCCTTGTAGAGAAGGCCACAGAGAGAGAAGCCCTGGGGAGCAGCCAGAGCTGGAAGTTAATTGAACCTTGAGGAAAAAGGGGAAGATGACACCATGTGCATTGCCATGTGACAGAAAGGCCAAGGAACTCCAAAGATTGCCAGCCAGCCAAAAGATATCAACCCTGGGAAAAAGAAAGCGTTCTAACTTCTGGAACTGTGAGCCCATATATTCCTGTTGTTAAGCCAACCCTTTGTATCAAATTTGCTTTAGCAACATGGAAACTAAAACAGCAACAGTGGCCACAGGCCCACTAGCAGACACTTTGCTGCAAATTCACAGAGGTGGTAACCACAAAGACTAACAACCATCCTTAGACTTTTTTATCAGCCTTCCTCCAGTGGCTGGATATTCCTACTTGCATTTCCTGCTAACTCTGTACCAGGGATGGTTAGTGACATTTATCTGCTCCTTTAACTCTCTTTCTTCAGACATTTACTTCCCCAACTCCTACCATTATTTAAGGTCTAATTCTTACAATAATTCCTTATTCCATAATGCTCCTTGATGGAACACTGATGGATATATCTGATTCATAATATCCAAGTACAATGCTGATGTGCTTGGTGCCCTCTGATCATACACTGCTCTTAGGTACTTATATTTGTGCCCATGCTGTTCCCTTGGGCTGCTGTTTATTTGTCTGTGCTATTCTTCTTCTCCCATGATTATCTTACAAATCTCTGTAACTATACAAATTGAATTATGTACCTCAGAAAAAAACCTTCTTAATCTTAGTCTCATTCCTAACTCTTTGAACTATTGGACTCTTTGAAATATTTCAGTTAATATGTGACCCAACTGAATGAGAGTAGGTCTTAATCTGGGTTATTAAAGTACTTTATAAGCATAAGAAATTCAGATACAGTCAGAGAAGCCACAGGGAGAAGTCACAAGTCAATAGAACCCAGAAGAGAATGGAGAGTACACAGCCATGTGACAGGAAAGCCAAGGAACTCAAGAATTGCCAGCCAGAATGCTACCGACCCCAGGAGGAAATAAGCCTTCTAGCCTCCAAGACCTTGAGACAGTAAATTCCCATTGTTTAAGCCAAACTATTGTATTGCTGTAGCATCCTGGAAACTAAGACAGTCATTCTCAGGCTCCATTCTTATCACATCCTGTTGGAAGGGTTTCCCCACCATGTACTGGTTACTATCTGCTGGCATTATTATGCTACTTACCATAACGTACTGGAATCATTAAATTCTCTCCTCTCGTTTCCTAGATTGTGAGATCCTGAAGGTGTGGGCAATGTGTATGGCTATACCTTCAAAACCTGGCCCAGATTTATGAATGAGATATAAAACAATAGCCAGATAAGAAACAACTCCAGCCAAATAAATCACCTGGCATCCAACTAGTATGGGGAAAAACTTTCTCTATTTACAAAGACTTTGACTTCAAAAGAACCAGTAAATGTGATGGGATCTTTGGTAGTAAGTAGAGATATTTTGCAGGGTTCAACATGCAAGTTCAGTGTCAAAACGACTCTTTTTAAACTTCCATTTTGTTCTACAGCTTGCTTAAAACCCTCCAGGTATTATTCATCCTTTGCAGCAGTGGTTTTCAAAATGGGTTCTTGAAACCCTGATGTTTCCTCAGAAGTCATCCTTGTAGGACAGAGGAGTTGGTAAATCCCAGGAGGGGAGAATGTGAGGTGCTCCGTTACTCTCTACTCATATTTACATGTTGTTTTCTGATAAGACTGTTTTAAAAAATTATCTGTTGTTTAAGAGAAGCTGAAAAACTAGTCTACAGGATAATGTAAAACTCCTTCTCTCCTTAAGTTAGCAAGTCCAGATCCCTAGGACCTGTTCTCTTCCTAACTCTGTGGACACTTCTGCTGCCATTCCTCTTCTGCGTTTACATTCTAGTAGTTTGCAATAGAGAGCATGCTGGCTTATGCCATTTGTGCCTTGATTCATGTTATTGCCTCAGCCTGAAATTCCTATCCCATTGCTTTTTGCCTTGATAACTCAATTGGTATGGCAAATGGAAGCTTAGACACCATTATCTCCAGGTAGCCTTTCTGAGTCCCCAAGATGGGGTAGGTTTTCATCTTCTTCACTCTGATAGTACCCAAAATACATCTCTGTCATAAGACAGCATCACACTGACATTGTCATTTCAACTGACTCTTCCACATTAGATTGTGGGTGTTGCAAAATGGGACTTAATCATTTTTGTACCTACAGTGCTTAGCACAGGAATTGACACAGTATTCAATAAATCACTACTGGGTGAAAACGTCCCACATCTAAAGATCATAATTCATCAAGAAATTTTAGAATAAAAGAAAGGAGAAAAGGAGAGAAGTAAAGGAGAAGGTATCTTCATCCCTTTAGCTCTGAGAATGTGCTAGCTGATTTCCACAGGCCCTATCTGATCCACAAAGAACTTTACGACCCTGGTACTACTGTTCCTAGTTTATGGGTGAGGGACACTAGTTAGATAAATCACTTAAGATCAGGTATCAAAAAAATGATTGAGAAGGATTCACTGTCAGTTTTGCCTGACTTCAAAGTCTGTCTTTATGCCACAGGACACGAAAACAATATATGTTGATGTGTATAAAATGTGGCACCAAAGAGAGCTGATCAAGAGAACACCCTTGCTCTACAAATCTCCATAGTATTTCCCCCTCTTGGTTTCTTCCAAATTTTCTTGGTAACCATGATTGAAAATAAAACATTCCTTTCAAAGAATAGCAGTTGATTTCTAAGTATGTGCCACCTACTCAGTCAATTTAATAAACATTTATTTAGCCCCAACTAAATGCAAGTCACTGCATTTAGCCTTAAGGGAGACATAAAATGACAAAGGCATAGTCCTTGCCCTTCAGGAGCTCATAATCTAGAAACATACATTAACAACTCTGAATGGAGGCAGATGGTGATAAGTGCTGTAATAGAGGCACTTATAAGGTGCTAAGGAAACATAAAGCAGGGAGAGATTAATTCCAACAGTGGAGTAATAAAATGCCTTAGTAAATGTATCTTTCACTAACACCAAGAAAGTCTTTTATGACCTAAGCCAAAGGATGCATTTCTTTGTAAAATGCCAGAGCTTAATCAAGAAACTAATAGACATGGCTTTTGTTAGCAAGAATAGAATTTATCCACAAAGGAGGCTGCCCTACCTATATGTTTTCCATAGCAATTAGAGGAAACCCATGGGCCTATTCATTCATCGGTCTCTCAGTCTGTTCGGAAAAGACTCTACATGGTTCTGACTACAAATCCATGTCCTTTCATAGCATATCTTTTCAGTTCACTTATACACGTAAGTGAAACTCTGAATGTCAGTCAAAGTGAGAAATGTAGGAAATTTCAAAGGACATAGATTAGGCCTAATCAATGAAGGAGGAAGGCAAACAGATTTTTTAAAAATTTAACAAGAAGTAACTACAGCATCTTAGCTACTTGAAACCTTAATTCAAAATATTTAAGTGACTGTTAATAAGGCCAACAATGCTAAACGAGTTCCTCTATGTGCCAGATCGATTTATTAGGCACCAGTACCATAGCACCAGATGAAAATGGTTAGACTGGAATTAAAAGTGAAAGCGCAGAAAACATACAATTCCATCATTGTTACTAAAAGATCAACTTTCAGAATGTGCCCTGTTGTTTAGAGGTTAGCAATAAGCTTTATACACAAAGGAAAATAGATCATTCACACTAATAATATTGCAAAATGAGGAAGTTCTTATGTTACCTTACTTAATGAAAAAATACATTGTATGTATATTTTATATAAGTTTCTCTAAAACTATTTAACAGCTTTCTTATGGAAAATTTCTCCACGAAAAAATGTAGCCTAATAAAAGTCAATGTGTTATTAGTTTCACAAGCTATCTCCCTGGTAGGATAGTCATATCATATTGAAGAGAACAAGTTTGGATTTGCCAAAAGCCAATGGGCTGATAAAAAGTTTTGCTTGTGTGAAATCCTGAATCTGCTTTAGACAGAGGAGGAAATTGAAGGGGAAGTATCCATGACCTATTGCCTCCCAATTTCTTTGAGCCTTTTCTCCTTTAATTATTCCATCTTCCCAGCATCCTCAATCTTTCATTCTCCAATATCAACTTACTCTATTGCTTCAGACCTGAAAATGTTCTCCTTGTCTTAAGGAAAAACCCCATTGCTATTAATATATTATTCTATTATAATTGACATTTTTTCCCTTTTCTTTAACTGGAGCAAGCAGATTATAATAGTTGCTTCCATGTTTTCACCAATGTTTTCCTCCTTAACATATTTAATCTGGCCTTTGTCCCAACTATTCCCATCGTGCTAAAACATTCTCAATGGTTACCAACTGTATCTATCTGCCAAAGGAGTGCCGATGCAGACTACCAGAAATCTGTTGGCTTTTATAAAGGGTATTTATTTGGGGTAAAAGCTTACAGTCCCAAGACCCTAAAAAGTCCAACTCAAGGTACCATAAGAGGTACTTTCTCACCAAAGTCAGCAGCCATGTGTTGAAACAAGATGGCGAGTAATCTCTGCAAGGATTCGGCCTTCCCCTCTGAGTGTCCTCTCTACCAGCTGCAGGCTTGCATAGGGTTCGTTCCTTCTGGGCCTTCTGTATCAGTCTCAGTTGTTCTGGTTTCTTCCCAAGGTCAGCTGCAAACTCAGGCAAATGGCTCATCTCTCCTGGGGGTCCCAGGATCTAAAATGACAGAATTTTCTCTCTTTCAGCGTGTCTTTTTGTATTTGTCTGCCTAAGTGAGTGTCCCCTTATACCAAACCTAGCAAGGTGGTGGGAACTCAACCTGAGTCATGTCTTACTGATGTAGTTGAATCAAAAAGCTCTAACTCAATCTTAACAGGTAATCTAACCAAAGGCCCCTCAACAAAATTTAATATAATCAAAGGGTATCACACCCAGAGGACTATATTCATTTACAAACATAATCTTTTTCTTTTTGGGATTCATAAAATAATCTCACACAGTCACACCAACTGTACCCTCAAAATCTGATAGCCTCATCCTAGTCTTTATATAAACTGAACTCTTGCTTTTATTTAACACTGCTTGTCAGGTAGGAAACACTTCCTCTCTACTCCTTATATCTCCTTCCTATAAAAAGTTTTCAGTTAATAGTTAATGCAACTCTGGTCTTCAAATTGTCACTTTATTCAATCTCTTCTTGTGGAGGTGCCAAGACTTATCTAATTCGTAAATTAGGAAGGGAAAACTAGGCCCACTGACCTCCATGTTTAGTTTCACGCAGGCTCCTTGAGAGTGAAGCTGCCGGCAGAGAGTTTGTTTCCTCTATACTTCCCCATATTCTTAAGGCTTACCCATTCAGACAAATTAGTAAATTGTCCTAATTCTAGGATTTCATTAGCAGGTCCATTTGGATTGCGTTTGGCTCTGGGCCCCCATCAGTAGTAAACTTGGTATTTTTGTGTTATTTACTCTTTGTTTTATTTATTTGCTTGTTCGAGACCCAGGAGCAGAATAAGGGTGTCCTCTCTAGATTTCTACATCAGCCTTCTTGAAACCCTCTCCTCTGTGGCTTCCAGTACAAACTTCTGCTTTTCCCCCCACCTCTCTGATGGTTCCTTCTCTGTTCTCTTCTTTTATTTGTTTTCAATAATTCATTTTTCTCTTTTCATTCCCTGAACATGGGCATTAACAAAGGTTTCATGTTGAGTGTAATGCGTCTCTTTCCTTCTACACACACACACACACACACACACACATTCTCCCTTGGCAATCTCAATAATTTTAATGGTTTCAATCAGCATCTACTTATCTAATCTACTTTTCTACCAGTTTCTATTGAAATATTTCTATCAACCAGTCACATACTTCCCCCTGCAGATTATAACCAAAAACTCAATGTATGTACCTGTACATGGAGGAAGCTCAATATTTTCTTTTTGCATTGAATAAATCTTCAGACTGTTCCTCCTACTAATGTTCTTGTTTTGCTATTAAAAATGACCATTAAGCCAGGCATTCAGCCTCAAAAAAAAAGAGATCTTAGGTACCTGTTACCTTTTTTGCTGTATCCATGCATTTGCTAATAACTAATTTTATAGCATTATTAACTTTCAGAGCTTTGTTTATGTGTTCTCCCTAAGACAATTGTCAATAAATATCCAAGTGTTTATGGAAAATCTACCATGTACCAGGCACAATGTTAGATGAACAAAATCATAGTGAACAAAGCTCTAGCTTCAGGGAGCAAACAGTCTAGAAGAGGAGACAAATAGTAAACATACCAAATTATAAGAAGTGACATGTGTTATGAAAAAAAGGTATAAAAAATATCAGAAAGAACTTATTTGCATTAGTAGAGAAGACCTTGCATTAGTAGAGAAGACCTTGCTGAGAAAGTAACATTTAACCTGACACCTTAAGAATGATTGGGATTTAGTGAGAGCAGGAAGAGGTTCTAATTCTTAAAATGGGATAATGTTATGCTTCGTAATTGACATATATATATAATACGCATTCAGTTGCAAGTTGTAAATGTTACAAAATTTAAAAATGAGCTTTTTCCAGAATATAAGATAGGTGTTGTTAAAAGTACAAGATTGTATATATACATACATATGTAAATATATATATACATGTTTCCTTGTAAGAATCCATTTAACTTAACAAATGACTAGAATGTAGTCTGCCAAAAGCTTTTGTGATCCAGATTCAAAAATACACGAATCTTTTCCCTATCAAGAAGTTTTGAAACAGTTCTCTAGCAATAGACGTAACATATCTGATGTTCATGTCACTCACATTGCAACTCCTTTGAAAATGGAATCAAAGTAGGAGGTCAACTCCAAATTCATTGACTACCAATCCTTTAGACTAAAGGTGTAAATGATGAAGATGTTGAAGATGTTGAAGAAGATTAAGATTTCATCAAGCCAGAGGAGGAACTTGGTCTTCAAAAAGGCCTAAAATCAAATATCACATATGATTTCTCTTTCCTCATTAAATTGAACCCCTGTATTTAAAGGAATGCAATTTGTACTACTCTGGCAGCAGCCTCTAGACAATATTTTTATTATGTTCCAGAGCAGCACATTCTAACTTAATCTTCTACCTTATCTGGCAGGTATACAGTCTGAGAGTCTGATGTTGATGGGGCTTGGGAGAATGCTTAGGGCTTCTTCCATGTAGCATTCTATGTCCTGAAGCACAGACTTGATTACCCATATCATTGTCTTTGCTTCCCTCCAATAGTTTTTCAAAAATTTGTTATGAAGGCTTTTGACAAAAAAACAAAACTATTATGCAAAAACTAGTTAAAAAAAAACTGAATGACATTTTTTGGAGATAAAATGAAGATTCAGAGATTCAGAGATTAAAACAGATGATTAGATAAATATCAAACATTTTTTAGCTCAATATATATTTTGTGAATTTAACTTTCTAATGAATATGTGCAATTGTTCATAGACATGAAACAAATTGTAAATGCATTTCCCATTCCTGTTCAATTGGTCTTTCTAAATTTTTAATTAAGTTGTGGTTTTGTTTGATATTTAGGCAATTTCCAATGGTAAGTGGTTAGGACCAAGTTTTAGACATTGGAAAAATGCAGCCCAGGTTCCCATCTAGATTTCACATCTCTCAGTACCTCAGGCCAGAGTTTCTAAGGGGGCTGGTGTCTAAAAAGCACAAATTTATTCCCTACAGTACTAGTTACACTTTCAAATACACCGGTAAGAAAGAAAAATGAATAAACAAGTTAGATTTGCCAGAGCTTACATCACCAGTGAGAGAAGCAAGGAAGGAGAACAAAGAGAAAAAAGTTAACATGACCTTATCCCATTTTCAGAGCAAAGTTAAAGCCCTTAGGCTTTAGGAAAAATCCCTTGGCTTCCACTTCCCTGACTTGGAGACGGCTGTTATAGCAGTAGTAGTGAGGAAAAAGACACACTCGTGTAAAGAATCTGACAGAAAAGGACTCCCACAAAAACACCCCTCCACTCACTCCGTTCTCCTCTCATGCAGGACTGCATAGAGATGGCTGGCGAAATCATGAGCTAAATTCATTTTGTGCTTTGGTGAGCATGGTTTGTTCTTCTGACAGAGGCAGAAATTCGCCAGGGGCACAAATGAGACTGTCACACTCATTCCATTTGTGTGAGAAATCGGATTGAATTGCCAACGGTGACCAGGTGGGAGTTGCACACAGAAACGATCGCTGGACCCTCAGCTCTCCTTTTTGGCTAATTCACAGGGGCAGGGCAGAGGCAGGCATCTGCCCCTGTTGTTATGAGGGAGAAAGAATACTCAACTAGCACCACCAAATGCAATGCAAAAGAGAAAGAAAACCCATTGTAATTCTTTTACGTTTAGCTTTAAAATGCTTTCGGGGATTTCAGGCTGCTATTTTAAGCAGAACCACCCCACTTGGTAAATTAGTATGTATTTTGATTCCCCTTGCCTATCTACACAGCTCCTCTTCATAAAACACACTCCCCTCCCCCTTCACCCCTAAGCATTCCCTTACTCTCCCATCCAAAGAGCAATTACATCCCATTACCCTTCAGCAGGGCCACTCAGCCACAACGGTCACTGGCAGCCGT
>JAQZBX010015113.1:0-37868 GCA_029593785.1 Cabassous unicinctus
GAATATTCTTTTGGCAATATGCAAGGTAGGTTTACTGGTTTAAGGCAGTGGGTTTTTGGTGCATTTGGGATGGGGTGCACCTGAGGCAGCCTGCTAGGGAGTGTGTGAGTGTTCATCTTGATAATGTGCTATATCAGTACCTGGAGACCCACATAAAGAGTGGGAAGGTGTAGGACTCCCTTCCTGGGGAATCCTGATATTTTCTCAAATATAGGGGCAGGAATCTCTTGAGAGCATGGGCAGTGCCAGTAGGGGAGGACAGACCAGTATGTCAAGCCCTCAGTGTTGTTGCAAGCAACTATGAATCTGGTCCTGAAAAGAGTGAAAACTGTTGATTGCCATGGGTCTTGAGGGGAGGGGGAGGGAGTAATAGAACAGAAGTAACAGGCAGCATTTGACAGTGACGGGAGTGTTCTACATGATCTTGCAATCATGGATACAGGCCATGCTAAGTTTCATCAAAATTTATAAAAGTGTATTGTCCGAAATGTAAACCAAAAGGTAAATTACTGACCATGGTTGGTAGCTACATTTCAATATTGTACAGTTGTAACAAATGTTCCATCCACATATAAAATGTTATTAATAGGGGAAGGGGGAAAAGAGGCAGGATGTTGGATAAATGGGAGTCCACTTTGATGTGACCTAAAACTTCTTTGAAGGCAAAATGAAATACATAGAGGGAATAAATGGAAGAAAATGTCAATGTACATACAGGACAACACATCTTACACTGATGAAAGCCAAATGTCAAAAATATTATATTTTTTCATGAATTTTAATTATCCCAAATACTTTATTTTTTACTTTTTTGTATTTTATTTCCTATTTTAAAAGCTACCATTATTATTTCATTTTCTTATTAATTGTATTTGGCTATTTAATTGCCTTCATTTTTGAAGACTTTTTGGATCACAGAAGGTTTACAACTGTGGCAGGGGAGGACCATTTGCATGGGTGTCAGGGATGGGGGATACATTTGAAGAGGTTCACCTGCGCATGTATGTAAGGCATATAAATGTGTTCAAATGCCCATGGAACATTGTCATGGTGGGTGGAGATTTACATAATAACCAAATGAATGTTTATTTCCCATACTGGGGAGCTCTGACACATTCTCTGATGGAACAGTAAGAATCCACCAAGAACAGAGACAATGGCTAGTGAAGGAGAATGATCCACTGATGGGCCCTTGATATTGATGACTGTACTTATGAATATTTACTCTTGAAATTGAAACTTAGCATGGTATTATAGGGTGCCTGAGCATTACCTCCTGATAGCCTCCTTGTTACTCAAATGTGGCTTCTGTCTAAGCCAAACTCGGCATATAATTGCAATAATTTCCCCCAGTGTGGGACATGACACAGAGGGATGAACCTCCCTGGCACCAAGGGATTACTTCCAAGCACCAACTAGCAATGCAACTGGAAAAAGACCTTGACCCAAAGGGGGTAAAGGTAAAGACAAATAAGTTTTTAGGGCTAAGAGACTTCAAAATGGGTTGGGACATCATGCCAGAGGTTACAATTATGCATGTCTCAGCAGGATGTCATTGACTGCCAAATTAAACACTCTCCCAAATAGCGGGACTCCTGAGGACTCTGGACAAAGCACTGTGGTTGGGGCAGATAGCTTGCGAGTTTGGTGTCTTGCCAGTGGGCCCTACTTTGGGGTTTTCATTCCGTAGTGTGACAGACTTGGACTCAGTTGTGGTTTCCCTACACGTGGCACTTCAGTCCCTTCTATTTGAACCTACAGTTGGTGCTGGAGTTAGTAGGTGTACATCCAAGAGACTTCAGAATGTCCCTGTGTCAGCTGGACCCTGAGCCACAACAGAGTTGCAACAAATATTCTCCAGTTTATTGGACTCACTCAGGACAACTAACATGGAAGTGGTAATGGACAACCATGATACCAAGGAACTGAGAGAGTCTACAACTGCAAGCAAGAGATTCCCACCCATTGGCCATATGGGACTGAAGCATCTTCTCAATTAGAGGTGGAGTGGGCATCACCATCCCAGTATACTTAGCATTGGGGAGTGTACTATGGATTAGAGTGGACTCCCTGGTATTCTGTTATAGACTTATTGTGATTCTAGAAATACAAGAAATTATATCATTGATGTGGAGGCAGTGGCCACTGGAAGTTCTGAGGTCTGAGAGAGGGAAAACTGGTATAATATGGGTGCATTTTTGGGACTTGGGAATTGTTCTGAATGACATTGCAATGATATTGCAATATATACAGGCCATTATATGTCTTGCCATAAACTGTAGAATTGTGTGAAAGAGTGTAAACTACAATGTAAACTATAATCCATGCTTAGTGGCAATGTTCCAAAATGTGTTCATCAATTGCAAAGACTGTACCATACTAATGAAGGATGTTTTTATTGGAGGTAAATGTGGGCTATGTGTGGAGCAGGGCATATGGGAATCCCCTTTGATTTTTATGTAGCATTTATGTAATCTAAATATCTTTAAAAAATAAAAGTTGAAAAAAAAAACACTTATAGTTTCAGGGCTCAACTGCCATATGAACAGCAGGAAGATGTAGGTCTCTGGGACATAAAATTAATGGATACTTTCTAGTTCATAAGACTCACCCAGGGCAACCAACCAAAGGATGCTGATAAACAGCAGCAATCCCCAAAACAAAGAGTATCTGCCAGTGAAAGCAAAACAGTTCTATCCATCTGCTCCACTGGATCTAATCCTCCTCTCAATTGGAAGCAGAATGGGCATAGTCATTCCCAAATCATCAAGACTGAGGAACAAACAAAGAAAAGGGGGTAATGTAACTATTGAAGAAAGTAGACTTATTATTATTCAAGTAATGAAAGAACTTATAACATTGATCTAAAGACAGTGGTCACCAGAGGTTCTGAGGGATAATAGAAGGAAGAATATTTGTACCATGGGGCATGTATGGACATTGGAATTGTGCTGCATTATATAGCAATGATGAATACAAGCCATTGTACCTTTTGTCAAAACCTATAAAATTGGTGCAACCTGTAAACAATAATATAAACTATAGACCATGCTTAGTCACAATGCTTCAATATGTGTTCATCAATCGTAACAAATGTACCACACTAATGAAATATGTTGTTAATGGAGGGAAATGTGGGATGTGAGGAGGTTGGGCTATATTGGAATTCCCTATATTTTCAATATAACATTTATGTAATCTAGAACTTTTTTAAAAAATACCTCCCCCTGCAAAAAAAAACACTTAGGAAAAAGGAACTTCTTCAGCATGATAAAGGGAATATTTGAAAAACCCAAAACTAACATCATACTCAATGCTGAAAGACTGAGATTTTCCTAAGTTCTGGAGCAAGACAAGGATGCCCACTGTCACCACTGTTATTCAACATTGTGTTAGGAATTTTATCCAGGGTAGTTAGACATCAATAAAAATAAAAGGCAACCAAATTGGAAAGGAAGATGAAAATCCTTTACTAATTACAGATGACATGATCCCAAAATCTACAACAATTCGACTAGAGGTAATAAATGAGTTCAAGAATATGACAGGGTACAAATAAACACTCAAAAATTACTATTGTTTCTATGCACTAAAAATGAGCAATTTGTGTAGGAAATCAAGAAAAAATTCCACTTACAATATCACCTAAATTAATACAGTATCTAGGAATAAATTGAACCACGTAGTTGTATGCAAAAAACTACAAAATAGTGCTAAAAGAAATCAAAGAATATCTAACAAATTTAAGGACATTCCATGTTCATGGATAGAAAGAATAGATATCAAGATATATACCATTGGGATGTAAATTCTACCCAAAATGATTTATATATTCAATGCAATCCCCATCCAAATTCCAATAACCTATTTGGCAGAAATGGAAAAGCCAATTACTAAATTTACTTGGAAAGATAAGGAGCCCTAAATAAAAAATCTATTGAAAAGAAAAAGAATGAAGTTGGAGGAATAACACTTCCTGAATTTAAAGCATATTACAAAGCTACGGTGGTCAAAATATGATGGTATTGGCACAATTAGGTAGGTAAATAGATAGGTAGGTAGATAGATAGATAGATGGATAGATAGATAGATAGATAGATAGATAGATAGATAGATAAATGGAATCTGATTGAGAGTTCAGGCAAAGACCTTCACATCTATCACCAGTTGATTTTCTAAAATATATTTTTTATTTATTTTTAAAAGATACTTAGATTACATGAATTGTTACATAAAAAAATATAAGGAATTCTCATTTGCCTTACTCCCCAGTCCTCCCACTTTCCCCCACATTAACAACTTTCCTTAGTGTGGTACATTCATTGCAATTGATGAACACATTTTGGAGCATTACCA
Organism: Cabassous unicinctus; assembly: GCA_029593785.1. NCBI lineage: Eukaryota > Metazoa > Chordata > Mammalia > Cingulata > Chlamyphoridae > Cabassous > Cabassous unicinctus. The sequence goes on from JAQZBX010015113.1 coordinate 4,357, forward strand.
CTAAGCATGGACTATAATTTACTTTGTAGTTTATGCTCTTTCCTACTCAATTCTGTAGGCTTTGGCAGGATATAAAATGACCTGTATCTGTCACCACAATGCCATCCAGGTCAATTCCCAGTCCTGAAAATGCCCCCACATTACACCTCTTTTTCCCTCTCCCTGACTTCAGCACCTCCACTGGCTACTGTCTCCACATCAATGATATAAGTTTTTCCATTACTAGAATCACATTAAGTCTACAGTAGAACACCAGTAAGTCTACTCTAGTCCATATTTTATTCAGCAATCCCGAGAATTCTTGAAGGTGATGCTCACTCCACCTCTAACTGAGAAGGGACTTTGTTCCCATCTGACTGATGGATGGGACTCTCTTTCTTGCAGTTGTAGACTCTCACAGTTCATTGTTGTGGTGGTTGTCCATCCTCAACTCTCCATTAACTGTCCTGGGTGAGTTCAATAAACTGGAGAGTAGGTGCTGTAACTCTGCTGAGGCCCAGGGCCCAGCCAGCACATGGACGACTCAGAGATTCAAGTCTCCTGGATGTACATCTACCAACTCCAGCACCAGTTATAGGTTCAAACAAAAGGGACAGAAGAGGAATATGTAGAGAACTCACATCTGAGTCCAACTCTGTCACACTCGGGAGCACAATCTCCAAGGTATGGCCCACTGTCAAGGTACCAAACTCCAGAGCTATCCACTGTGACTGCAGGACCTGGGTGTTTCTGGAGCCCTCAGGAGCCCAATTGTTTGGGGCTAGTGTCCACTTTGGCCGTCTATGAGATCCTGCTGAGATGTGCATAAGCATTTCCTCTCTGATGACCTCCCAACCCACTTTGAAGGCTCTTAGCCATATAAACTCATTTGTCTTTACCTTTTCCCACTTTTATCCAAATAATTTTTCACAAGACTCCCAAGTCCACTCAAACTGGGAAAGAACAGTCTATTTTGTCCTGCCTATTCATCAGCAAAAGAATGGAGAAGGACCCCTATCTCTCATCATATACAAAAATTAACTAAAAATGGTTCAAAGCCCTAAATATAAGAACCAGGATTATAAAATTCTTAGAAGTAAATGTAAGAGTTATCTTCAGGATCTAGTGTTAGGCAATGTTTTCTTATACTTTGCACCAATATCACAAGCAAAGAAAGAAAAAAAAGAGATAGACAACATCCTTAAAATTAAAAACTTTTGTGATTCACAAGACTTTGTCACAAAAGTGACATAATATTTGGAAACCAAATATCTGAAAAGGTTTAATATCCAATATATGTAATGCAATCATGCAACTCAAAAATAAAAATGAGTAACAATTCAATTTAAAAATTAGCAAAAGACTTGAATAAAAATTTACCAAAGATGATATACAAATGGTTAAATAGCACATAAAATCCTGCTCAACATCACCAGCTGTTTTAGTTGGCAAAAGGCACCAAGGCAATATATTAGAAATGGGGTGACTTTTAAAATAGGGATTTATTAACTTATAAGTTTACAGTTCTCAGTCTGACAAAAATGTGCAAATCAAGCATCAGGTGAAGCTCTCTCCCTAGAGATCAGGTGACAGAGTTCCTAGATTCCTGTCACATGACAGAACACCATTGCAGCATCTGCCAGTCTCTTCCTTCTCCTCCAGGCTCCATTACTTTCAGCTTCTGGATTCTGGGACTTTCTCTCTCAGCTTCTGGATATTTCTCTGAATCTCTGTGGATTTTTTTCCCCACTGTATATTCATCCCATTTTTAAAGGACTCCAGTAAGAAGATTGAGACCCACACTGGCTTATGCCTTACTGAAGCAGTCTATTCAAATGGCCCCTAACTTAATAAATTTAATCAAAGGGCCCCACCTGCAATAGGTTACCACCCACAAGAATGGATTAATTTAAGAACAGAATTTTCTGGAGCCCTCAAAAGACTCAAACTATCACTTTAGCTACCAAGAAAATGCAAATCCAAATCACACTGGAATGGCTACTATTGATAAAACAGAAAAATGCAATTGTTGGAGTGGAAATAGGAGTATGCAAACATTGCTGATGTGAATGTAAAGTGATCAGCAACTCCAGAAGACAGTTTGGCATTTCCTCAGGGAAGCTGAGTGTAGAATTATCATATGCCCCAGCAATGCCGCATGTAGTTACATACCCAGTAGAATTGAAAGCAGGGTCTCAAAAATATATTTGTACACCAATAATCATAGAATTATTATTCACAATTACCAAAAGGTAGAAGAAATCCATTTGTCCATCAACTGAAGAATGGATAAACAAAATGTGGCAAATACATGCAATGGAATATTATTCTGCCATAAAAAGGAATGAATTCTTGATGTATGTGACAACATGAATGAAAATTGAGGATATTATACTGAGTGAAATAAGTCAGACACAAAAGGACAAATATTTTATGATTTCACTCATATGAACTAATTTTAATAAGCAAACTTACAAAGGTGGAATCTAGTATACATAAACCTAGTGGATAGATTAGGGTTATAGAATGGGGAGTTGCTGCTTAATTTATACAGCATTTCTATTTGTTGATTTTAAAGTTTTGGCAATGGATGGTGGTTATGGTATCATATTATTGTGAGTGTAATTATCAGCACTGAATTATAAATGTAAATGTGGTTAAAGGGGGAAATTTTAGGTCATATATATTACTAGAAAAAAATTAAAAGTTAAAACATAAGACTGTATAATATAGTAATCCTTTTGTAGACTATGGATGGTAGTTAATAGTTCAAATATAAGAATATTTTTTAATTAATTATAACAAATGTGTGGCACTAATACAAGGTTTAATAATAGGGTGCTATAGAGAAATAAAATATACCTAATGTAAACAATGCATTGATAGATAAGAATATTACTTTAATAATCTTTCATCAATTGTAACAAATGTAATACACTAATGCAAAATATCAACAATAGGGGAGTGCTTGGGACCCCTGTATTTTTTACATGATTGTCTGTAAACCTACAATTCCCTTATTAAGAAATATAAAAATAATAATAAGACATATTTCACAGGCCTGTGTATTGGGTATTTTAAATGAGTTAATCCTTGATAATTGCTTCACACAATTCCTAGAACATAGAAAAATCTCAATAAATGCTGGCAACTAATGTTAAAAAAAACAGCATAATTATTAAAAAGGTCATCAGTTGTAAAAAATGTTCCACACAGATGCAAGATGTTGGTGGTTGGGTATTATATGGGAATTCTTTATTTTATGCATGATTGTTCTTTAAATTCACCACTTCTCTAATAAGAAAATAAAAGTTAAATAAAATTCAGCTCAGCTCCATCCATCTTCCGTATGGAATATAAGCCCCCTCTCAATTAGAGGTGGAGTTGACATCACTATCCCAGAATCCTCAGGATTGGGGAAAGAACTGTGGACTAGAGTGGACTTACTGGTATTCCACTATAGACATATTGTGATTCTAGCAATGCAAGAAATTATAATATTGATGCGGAGCCAGTGGCCACTGGAGGCTCTGGGGGCAGGGAGAGGGAAAAATATTTGTAATACGTTGGCTTTTATGGGTCTTCGGAATCGTCCTGAATGACATTGCAACAACAGATATAGGTCATTTTATATCATCACATAACATGCAGAACTGTGTGGAGACAGTGTAGACTACAATGTGAACTATGGTATATGCTAAATGGCTAAGCCCCAGGATGCGTTTTTCAATTGCAATTAATGTGCCACACTCATGAAGGATGTTCATGTGGGAGGGTGTGGGAGGGGTGGGGAGTGGGGCATATGGGAATCCCTATATTTTTTTGCATAACATTTATGTAATCTAAGTATCTGTTAAAAGATTATTATTTTAAAAAAGCATCTAGAGAAGGTGTCACTTCCTTGTGGTATAGTATAATTTAAAAATTGATTGGGTGGTGGTGAAACTACCCAGCGCAAATGAAGACTGAGCCATAAGGGATACTGTGCAACTCGCTGTCAGAAGCTACCTACCATTCAGAAATGAAGCTTTAAATTTTGCAAAATTGGGACTAAGATACTAATTAAACTCTCTGAATTGTTAAAAATATTAATTAAAATAAAATTCAGCTCAACCCAAAATGAAAAAGTCAGTCAACCATTCATTGGAGCCAGCTGCTGCAGGATCATGCAGATCATGTTAAAGTCAGTGAATTCCATGAGCCTTGGCCCATTGCTGCACTTTACTTCCTGGGAAATTGATCCTTGATCAGAAGCAATACTGAGTAGAATACCATGAGTGTGGAAATGACAATCTGTAAGTCCACATACTCAGTGCTGGCGTCTGCTTCCGGCAGATTGAGCACTCAGCATTTCCTGTGTCTAGGTTAGCCTTTGTGAATGGAAGTCCATGAGCCCATACACATCCTCCATCCCTTCAACCATGAACACTTTGTCCATGAACCCACTGGGCAAGTAGAGGAGTGGCTGGGGAAAGAGGCTGACTGGTATCCACAGAACAGTACATCCTATACATTTGATTATTAAACCCTGGCTCTCCTGAGGTAAACCTTTTATAAGAATTCAGATGGAACAAATCTTTCAAGTCTTTTGCCAATTCAGAAAGGTCTATCCACATACATCTTCCCCTTGGACTTCCACCTTACCAATTCCCCAATTTTGTTCCTTCCACATCCCTGAGCATCCAGCTAAATTAACCACAGCCAATGTGCCTTTAAGACAAGACCTGCTCAACTCTGACATTATCTATGCCACTTTCATCTGATGATAAAGTGAGGATGTGCATGCCTGACTTTATGGCTTGGTTGTTTAGACAATACCCATATCATTACAATCAGCTTAGGTCTCATGGTAACTTGTTGGCTATGGTTAAGCATATGTCTCTTCTAAGTCCCAATAGCAGACCAAAAGCTGTTTCTCAAAAGAAGAGTAGTTATCCATAAAGGACGTCAGAGATTTGCTCCAAATCCCCACGGGTCTCCTTTTAAATTTACCTATAGGGACCTGCGAAAATCTCCCAACAACCTCTCTGTTTACCCTGACACTTCCAGCACCATTGAATCTGCTGGATCATATGGCCCAAGTGGCAGAAAAGCTTGAGTGGCATCCTGGATCATTTGTAGAGTCTTCTCTTGACCTGGTACTCTCAATGCTAGCAACTTTTCCAGCACCTCACCTGTGAAGGGGTATCTCTACATGCCCTATACCACAAGATATCTAGAACACCAAGATTCTCTTCCTCTAGAACCACTCTCAGTACCAAAATCTTTATCAGTCTGAGTTCTCTAGAGAAAGAGAATCAATAGTATATGTGTATATATACATTAAGAAATTTAAAAGGAAATAGCTCATGATTGTGGAGTCTGGCAACTCCTAATTACATAAGAAAGGCCAGAGACCTTGAATTCTAATAAAGGTGAAGTTTAAGTCTTGATTCTGAATTCCTTATGTGAATATGACAGGCTGGAACTTCTGGTAACAGTTGATATTCACAACAAAGGTAGAAATTCTTCTAATCTCTGGAATCCTCAGGTCTTGCTGTTAAGTCCTCCATGTGATTGGATGAGGCCTCCCCACTTCAAGGTGGATAATCTCCTTTACTTAGCTCCACCTGATTATAGATGCTAATTTCATCTATGCAATACCTCCACTGTAACAACTAGGACAGTATTTCACCAAACAACTAGAAACCAAAACCCAGATAAGTTTACACATAAAATTAACAAGTTAACCAACTGATTCTCTATGGAGATATATATATATATATATAATATTTGACAATATATAACACCTATTCATGATAACAACATTCGACAATTGAAATAGAAGGGACCTTAACCAAACAGGGTCGTTGATGAAAAATCAACTGCTAAAATCATAATTATGGTGAGTGAAGGTTTTTTGTGCTGAGATGAACAAGAAAAGAATGTTAATTCTTACCATTTTGTTTTAACAAATACATATTGGAAAGAAAGGAGTAAAGTATGTCTTTTAACTGATGATACAATCTTGCGTATAGAAAACAACAAAGAATACACTGAGAAGCTATTTGAATTAATAAATGAGTTCAGAAAGTTTGAATGGCACATGGTCAATATACCAGACTGAATTCTATTTCTATATGCTTACAATGAACAATCCAAGTATGAAATTGAAAAAAGGAATTAACAGGATTAAAATGAATAAATTTAATTAAATATTTACAACACTTATGCTCTGAAAATATTATGTTAACAAAATATGATTGAAAGAAATGAAAAAAAAACCTTGCTAATGGGAAAAAAATATTTGCTAATCATGTCTGTTAAGTGATTGAATCTAGAACATATAGATAATTCTTAAAATTCAATGATAAAATGCCAAGTAGCTCAATTAAAATGGGGAAAGAATTAGGACACATGTATCTTCAATGCAGATTCTCAAATATCTAATATAGATATAAGATCACCAAAATCATAAGCCATCAAGGAAATGCTAATCAAAACCACAATGAGATAATACTTCACATCTAGGAGGAGGGTTAAATTACAAAGGGAGATTATTATCTGTCACGTGTTGAAAGGAATGTGGAGAAATGGCAACACTAATAATATACTGTTGGTGGGAATTATGAGTGATGCAGCTGTTTTGGAAAATCCTGGAGTTTCTCAAAATTTAAACTTGGGATTACCGTTTCATTCAGTAATTTACTCTTTGGTATATACCCAAGAGAAATGAAAATATATATCCATGCAAAGATTTGCACTTCATTTTTATAGCAGCATTACGTATGGCAGCCAAAAAGTATGGGAAAAAAGCCATTGGCTGATGAATGGTGACTAAAATGGGGTATTCATACAGTGGATCACAATTTGGCAAAGTTGGTTTTGAAATTTCAAAGGGGAATGAATAGAGATTTTCTATGAACACCAAATTGAGAATGAATTTGTATAATTGGTAGTTAGAAGGAAATGGAACTAAAAGGAGGAAAGGATAAATATATATGGACTTTAAAATTATTATTAAATTGGAAATCTTTAGTCTAAAGAGCCGATAAAATCCCTATTGCTTTCTTAATTTTTTGCAATTAATACATATTACTTCAGTACTAAATATGTATCTGAAGAGAAAATTGAATAACTTAATGCTATTTTAGTTGGAATACTTAGGTTACTGTTGGGATTATCCAGTATCTGAAAAGAAAAAATACACAATTCAAATCAGAGCTTATGTGGCAGCTCTAGGATATTTGATAAAACTTTAAATTAGATAGCTTATGTGCTTTACCCTTCTTAGAGAAAGTGGGGCTATATGTTCAAATCACTAATTGTCCTGGACTTAATCATATAAGCCTTGTAATAATAACAAAAGTAATCATAATAATAAGTATAAAAACAATAGCAATTGCAATAATGATAATGACTTTCAGTAGCCATAAATTTGGTGATTTTGGCATAATGGTTTTAATTAATTGTAAGAAATAAAATTTGTTTATATTATTTTCAACATAATTTAAACTAAAGCAAATAGAAATAAAATTCATATTAACATAGTGGCATTAAACTATATTATATATTTATATGTTGTGATAATATTACATGACATTTAGGGCAAATAAAATATTGTTTAAAATGTCTTGAAAATTAAAAATGAATAATCTAAAAAAAGTAAATGACTCTTAAATGATAATTCACATTACAAATAGGACAGAAATAGCTTAATGAATGGCAGCTCAAAATTATTTATAAATTAAATGGATTCACAATTTAAAATGCAGTTAAATATGTAAGGAACTGAAAAATTCTCATTCTAAAACAAATATGGAAACATAATGGCCAACATATTTGATCACTCATCTTTTGAAGGAGGTTCATTACCTTAACATGTATTAATAATACCAAGTACTTAATAAACAATGCAATATCGTGCTAATACAGAAATAAATCTATCAAGAAATAGGAATATATATTCAAGGAAATTTACACGTTAATCCAGGAGCTGCAATGAAGCAAAAGAGAAGTAGATTAACAAGGAAACTGGAACCCTACAGGGTTATTTCCCGCTTTAAATGGTAGATTCCAGATAGATTAAAAGCCTAAATTTGAATATAAAACTACAGAAACAACAGGAACAACAACAACAAAAAACACATATATCATTGAAAACTTGAGGTGTTTAAAACCACCCTAAACAACTTATAAAATTACAATATAGAGGTAAATGAATTCCTTGATATTAGTATAAAGTTACCTCTTCAAAGAAAGACACATAGATAAAGTTAATAGATGAATGGAGTAACAGAAGATGGTTTCTCTAGCTTCAAATTCAGAATGGATAATACACGCTATTAAATCTTGGCAGAAACATTCTAAACTCAAAGGATATGTCTAGAAACCCAATAAAGACATACCAAAGTAATTTTATTTTTTAATATTCAAAATATAATTCCCAAATGGCTATCAATTAGGAGAAGCTCAAATTAACTGTCAATCACTCATAAAAATTCAGGCAAAATGACACAAAGCTTTATAAGGATGACAATGTCAAAAATTGTAAAGCTGGTTTTTCAGACTTTTAGAAAGGATATGGACTAAGCATAATGTTCATGCTCTACTGAAAATTGTCATTTAATAAATTTGGATTTGGAACCTTAGTTATTCATGGCCTTTGGGAATAGACAAATAATATATGGTGGGTGCTGTGGGAGCAATGCAGTTTTTATACCAACAAAAATGTTAGTTATTGTTAAGCAACTTTCACTGATCATTTAAGGTGAAAAAGAAAACAGCAACAAAGAAGATTAGATTGATTTAAGAAGAAAAATTATTAGAATTAATGAAGCACATATATACACACATATATTTAATATCACATTCAGTATGAATTAAGCTTTATATAGCAATTATATCTGAAGAAATATTGCTTTGAGCTTTGCCCAATTGACTGTCATGATTTGTTCAGTTTGATATTTAATCATTAAATGGAAATACAAAAAGCTTCTTTTCCTAAGTGTAAATTCTTCTCCAACCTGGAATAAGACCATATAACTGTGTATAAATTAAGCAGTACATAGACAATTACTATACAAGCAATTTTTAAATGGTACTGAGAGCAGATTCTATTTCCTTTCAGGTAGGAATCATGGATACTGAGTGACCTCTGGGTTTTCTTGTCCTGTCTACCATAACCACCAGTTTCTACTGTACTGGACATTTGGATTCCCTTTAATTCACCCATTGTGTGTTATCTCTTATCTCATGAGCAGAAATATCAAGGTCTAAATTCAGTAACCTTATTATTATGTTTCATCCTTTATCTAGATTTTTATTAATTATTTTATGCATTTAAACTTTGTCAGAATTACTTGTTTTCCATGATATTCATTTTTAAACATTGCTAATTTAAATTTTTTGTTTGAATGGCTCCAAGTCAGATTCTTCTCCCTGTTATTAGTCCTGACTGACTTCTTTCTCTCTGCAACTCCCACTCTAAGGTAGATAGGAAGTCTGAAGCAGATATAAAGGAATATGTGGTTATGATATAAATGAATCTCTTCATAGATGTGGGCATTTGTCTTGTAATTATCTGGAAGAATTACAGATTTCATGTTCAGGGTACAATGCATAGGTATACTGAAATAAAGAGTGTGAGTGCTAGTTTATCTATCTATCTATCTATCTATCTATCTATCTATCTATCTTTCTGTTTGACTAGCTAGCTAGCTATATTTATATCTACTTAAACATTAAATAATAACAATTATATTACACCGTGAAAACAGAATTCATAGCGTATATTTGCCGTAATATAAATCTTAGTTTTCATCCCAGCTATGTCACAAAAATCAGTGTGAATCTGAAAATGTTATGCAACTTTCTTGTACTCTCTCCATTTAGAACAACATGGTTATAGGAAGACAATCCCACATTTCTACTTTTTAAATGTACAATACTAAACTTTCGAAAAAAAGATTGGGTACAGAATAATAATTCATTTTATCTAATCAATCTTTATGTGCAAATGTTAACTATGCAAATCTAATTATATATCACCCATTTTATACAAAACAAGTAAATGACCAAGAGTTTAACTTTATATGATTGCAGAGATAATGATTTAACCACTGTATTCCACTTTGATTATATAAATGTTATTTCCAACCATATGGAAAATATCTTCATTTTGGTATCCAGAAATCTCTAGCAAACATTCTATCCAGGGCATGCTTGATTTCCCTGTTCTCAGGCTAATAATGATGGGATTTGAGAATGGGCACCATAATGTAGAACATGACTGTCCACAATGTCTGAATTTTTTATTCTTTTGATATGGGCCCATACAAGTAAACAATCCAGAAATGATAAATAAAATAAATGTAGCTATCGGGGGAGAGCAGCTTGATAAGGTTTTTTTTTTTTTTTTTTTTTTTTTTTTTTTTAGTAAATTGCCACAAGGAAAAACGAACAACAACATTGTGGATCCAAATAAGATAAATTGAAATGTCTGAGTGGCACATTCTTTGAGAGAAATAAATTTACTGCCTGTCAGAAAATTCATTACAGATTTGGGAAGAGTTACTGAGATGTAATCAAAAGCTAACAAGAATAAATTGTCTATAAATACATGGGGAAGAGGAGTCAGAGTCTGTCCCAATGGCAGTAACAGTCAGAAGATTTCCAGCAGGGTTCCCAGATAGATCACTAAGCACATTAAACCCTGTAAGATTTGGAGCTTCAGGGACCTTGAGATGTCAATGAGTAGGAATTCCATGACGATGGTGAGATGGTCCATGCCTGCTAATATGTTGCAGTCTCTCTGTAGTCAAAGGATAAACTGATAAAATTATGCTAAAGGTCAAAATGGAATGAGAATAAAAAATACCCTCCTGGAGAATGAAACTTCTAACCTAAATTTGTATATGGCATTTAAAGAGTCAAACATCATATGCAATTTTATATGATATAAACATACTTAAATGGTAAATGATAATATAAAAGGATCAAAATATAAAGGAACCTAACAATACTAAAAACGTTGAGTGCTATCACTAGATCCTGGCCAATTTAGTTTTTTGTAATTTGATTTAAAAATACCAATACAGATCCATATTAGAATTCAAAATAACATAAAGATGAACAAATACACCTGAAGACTGAAATATCAGTTTTCTCCTTCTGACCATTAATATCTATCAAAAAGACTTGATGTAAATTCTAACACTCTGACCCATCAGTTCCCTTCACAAGGAATGCTGCAGAAAGTAATTTGAAGAGACAAATGAACAAATCTGCATCAGGCTTCTCATTCATGATTGCCACTGTCTTTCTGGGGATCCCTGGTGCACTGATGTTCAAAATCCTTGGGGGAACTAGCAATTCAGCCTCCAGAGAAGAAGAGGACGTTTAAATCCTTGTTTTTGATAAATATTTTGTCCAATATATTGTGATTAATTAAATGGATAATAACTTAAATTTAAGAGATGACTAGAATATGGGTTTTAAAAATTTGAGAAAGCTCATGTCGCTAAAAAAGTTTTTGTGTCATTGTTGGCTTAATGATATTTCAAGTTTATTTCATGACAATAATAGCAATAGCCTATAGAGAAGAAAATTTAAAATGCTTTATGTTTATATATGTATGTAAAAATACATAAATTATAATTCAATTAAATATATATAAGTGAAAAGAAGTTCAAGTAAAACAAGATCAAAATACTCACCTATCAAAAAGCTAAACAAATTAACTAAAAGTATCTGAAACATCCTCTATGTTATCAGTTATTGGTAAAACAATTGCTGTGAGTATGAAAAAAGACACCACAGAAATAGCAAAGAAAAGAGCTTATAAGGCAGAATGCAAACTATCGAAAGCTTAGGAGAGCCAGACTAGTTGTTGCCTCTGCAAGAGACTGAGGCAAGAGTCCTGACATGAGCCTGATAATTCTCACAAGGGAATTATTAGTGACTCTGTGGATACTTTCAGAGGGATTAAATCCTCAAAGTTCTGCATCCAAGTGGCAAGATTGTAAGGAAACCAGAAGGACCCATGAGCTGGGGCCCTTGAAGCGAGCTCTGCAATAGCAGCGTCTGCACCACTGGCAGTTACCCAAGGAGCAAGAGTATAGCTAGGAGAAATGGAGTGACGAGGCAGGTATTCTACCTCGAGAAACTTGTGGTGCCATTGCAGCACAGAGTAAGCTGAAATATGTCTGGAAGGAAAACAAAAATCACAGACAAAAACAAAACAAAACAAAGAAACAAACAGAAAACATGAAATTGACTACCTAAGGGAGTTTTTCACTGTTGAACATGACAATAAGCACATAAAATTAATTAAAAAGAAGCCCCCTGGCTCCATGCCCAAATAAGGTCCTTGCTGGGATTTTGAGGATGGAATTGGCACTGAATGTGCTATTCATTCAGATCCCCCCTCCAGCACCCAGTCTTTAACGTCCTCGCTGGACTCTCCTTATGGCACAAAGCCTCTCTGCTAATGACTGACACAATCCTCTCCACCATGCAGTCTTCTGTGAGCGAAATGGTACTTGTCTGTCTCATCTTGGAAGAGCTTTGTGAAGTCTAGAATTTAGTTCATTTAGCCCCCATCACACAAAGAACTCTTCACCAACGTCCTGAATAAGTCTTTAAAAAAAAATGTTCCTATTTATTTTTCTAGTATTAACAAATGAAAGTTATGTAAGCATATGAAGTCCATTGTCAAAATTATCACTAGTATTGTCCCATTTTACACTTAACATAGTAAAATTCTTTTCATTCCAATGAATGTTATGAATATATATCTCAATATTTAAAGCTCATAAGAAACTTTTAATAGAGGTTTATATAAAATAAACCTCTTTTAATAAATAATAGTGCCTGTATTAGTCATTGTCTCTCAGGGAAACAGAACTGACAGAATGTGTGTATTTGTGTGTGTGTTTTTATGTGTGTGTGTATATATATATATATATATATATATGCAAATTCTGTATATCATATATAGGTATATTATGATATTTTATTATAAGAATTAGCTCAAACAGCTGTGGGGTTTGAAAGTCTGAATTACATAAGACAGACAGAAAGCTGGGAGCTCTGATGAAGGTTTTGTTAGCTTCCTCTAGAGAAGTTGGCTGGCTGAAGTAGAGATACATTTTCTTCTTTCTGATTGATCAATATGTGCCCCATGTTAATTTTAAAATGTGATTTAATTTCTTCAGAAATTTAACAGTATTTCAGATTGAGTTCCATTTAATGTAAGATTATTTTTGAGCTGAAACTTTCCTTAAAAGTAATTTTTCTTCAACTATGTATGTGGAGTATCCTTTAAGGGTTGCTTATTTTTTCTACACCTTTCTTGCTGTTTTGCATGGTATTTCAAATTTTAAATACCGTATCAACTTTATATATAATCTTTTGAATAGAAAGTCAGTAAAATAGCATATATTAGTATTATCAAGTACTTATTAAACCATAAAGTATAATGCTAAAGCAGGAATAAATATGTTAAAAGAACAGAAAAATAGTGCTCAGAAATAAGTATATATATTCAAGGTACTTTATACTCTTGATAAAAAGTTTGCTCAAGCAACACAGAAGTTCATTGCTTGGTAGATGGTGAGAGGACAACTAGATCCTAAAAGGAAGAACATTCATCTGTATCATTTTTTTTCTTGCTTTAACATGATGAAATACAAATAAAATAAAAGCCTAAACGTAAGAGGTAAAACTACAGAACTAATAAAGGAGAAACTATTGTAAACTTGCATTGGTATAATTTCCCTGAACAATGTCTAAACCCACAAAATATTAGCAAAAGAATTTCTTTTGAATAAAAGTTATCTGTATCAAAAAGGACACACAGACAAAGTAAACAGGTGATTGGAAAAATAGGAAATGTTTATCTTTGCTCCAATTTTAATTGAAATAAATATATGCTAACACATGTTAACAAAACCATTTTCAAATCAAAGGAATATGGATAGAAATCCCCAAAAAAGTTGGATAAAAATGCTTTATTGAAAATAAAATTCCTATATGCATATTAAGTGTCAGAGTTTCTAATTTATTTAGAATATGAAATATGAAAGCTCAGGCATAAGTGAAACACATTTTTATTAATATAAGAATGGCAATAATGGAAAGCTGGGTTTTACCATTCTTTATCAAAGACATGATGAAAGCATAATATTCATATATTCCTGATCATATTATAAATGGAAAAATCTAATGTTGTAAATCAAGTCATTTAGTAAACTGAGAGTTTTAACAAAATAGGTATTCATGCCTTAGGAAATGAGTTAATGTGGTGGGTGCTTTGGAAAACAATGCAGTTGATAGAATAACAAAAAAAACTTATACTTTACTTGTTCTCACTGATCCTTTGACTTAAATAAACAAACAAAAATTACTGAGTGAGTTTATTTCATAATAAATTAATTCTAATAATTTATTAGAATTAATAAAATAAGAATTAATGAAATACATGTACAAAGAAATAAGCCTTATAGAGAAATGTTATTTGAAATAAAACTGCTTGTTTTTTTTTGTTGTTTTTTTTTTCATTTGGGCTTTCAAACCATGACTTATACTTTTTTCAATACAAATTTAATTATTTAAAATAGTTCAAGCTTATCTACATAAACTGGACATCATGGGGATAACAAAAGCCTTTTATCGTTTACTAACGGTATTTAATCACAAGTACACACAAACACACATGTACCAAAAATGATACCAAATAATGGCACAAAGAATTAAGCTTAAAACAATATTTCTAGAAGCAGTTTTTAAGGTTAGTGGGAGAAAATTCTGTTTTCTCCCAAGCAGGGTTCATGGAATTTGGGCAACCATTCTGTTTTCTTCTCTGATTGTCTGTCATTAACAGCTCATAGTATAGATTCTCTTTAATTCAACCCATCATGTCTTATCCCATGATATCATTTGCAGGACTGTCCATGGCTGAATTCAGTGTTACCTATTAGCATGTTCTATCCTTTGTCATGTTAAATGATTGATATTTAAATTTTTGAAACTATCACATATTTTATTCTCTATGATATCTATTTTACATATTTTTGTCTTCATTCTTTGTCAGTATAGATAACAGGCAGTAGATCACAGACTCTCTGTTGTGAATACCAACTGTATACTTCCTCTCCACTGATATCTCTCTGATAAATGGCAAGCCTGATATAAATTTTATGTTGTACAGTGTTATGAACATAGATGGATCTATTTATAGATTGTAAGTATTTCTCTATGTAATTATCTAAAGATAATACATGTTTTATGTTCAGAGAATTAATGTGCAAGTTACACTGAAATGAAGGGCCATGGATACAACAATATAAGGAATTCAAGCATATAAGAATATCAAGGAATCAACACGAAAATGTAAAAATTATATTGAAAGGTGAAACAGAAGAGTTTACTGCATCTATTTGCAGGTAGAATGAATTGTTTCATCCTAGCTTTCTACCTAATGCAGTGTGAACATGAGAAAATGATAAACCTTTCTATATCTTTCTTCAATTAAACCAACATGAGCATAATAAGATGACACCACAAATCGAATATTTAACTCCTACTACTTGGCATATTAAAATGAGTAATTACAAGAAGTAATAATCAATTTTATTCAAGGAAAATATTTATTCAATGTATTATGTATTCAATGCTTATGTATTTTAAAATGTCCTTGTTTTCTAACAGAGTCACATAATTATCTAAATTTTAAGATAATATGTTACATACATTATTTTTATTTTTGTATAATTGAAGCATTATTTCCCATTTAAAAATCAACCCCTTAAAGTAACCGAAATGAACTACTAAATATTCTGCCCAGAGCACTTTTAATCTCCCTGTTCCTCAGGCTAAAGATGATGGGATTTATGAAGGGGGCCACCATGGAGTAGAACATGGATGTGAGGAGGGAATAGATTGTTGATTCATTTGAGATGGGGCCCAAACTAAGAAACAGTGCAGAAATGATAAATAAAATAATAGTAGCTATTTGGGGAGAGCAGGTTGATAAGGCTTTGTTCTGGGCTTCCACAGAACGCATCTAGAGCACAGTTAAAGAGATGTTAACATATGAAGTAAATAAAATGACAAAGCTTATCAAGACAAGGCAAAAACATACAGCAAGTACCACAAACTTAGAAAAGTGCACAGCCTGAGTTGAAATACTTATGACTTGAGGGAAGTCACAGAAGTATTGATGGATTACATTTGACTTTGTGAAGGGAAGCCTGAACACTGTGCCTGTGTGGAAAACAGAATAGACCAGCCCACTGACATATGAGCCACCTGCTAACTGTATGCGCAAATGCAGGGTCATGGTGACTGCATAATGCAGAGGGCGGCAAATGGCCAAGTAACGGTCATAGGACATTGCCACAAGGAAAAAAAAAACCTGTGGCTCCAAAGAAGAGATAAGAATGTCAGAGCAGCACATTTTTGAGAGACATAAATTTGTTGCCTGTCAGGGAATTCACGATTGAATTAGGAACAGTTACTGAGATGTAGCAAAAATCCACCAAGGATAAATTACCTACAAATAAATACACTGGCAAGTGAAGATGTGGATCTGTCAAAATAACTGTAATGGTAAGAAGATTTCTAGTAAGGGCTCCCAGATACATAACTAGAACTTTATATTTTGTAAGGATTGGAGTCCCTGGGAACTTGAGATATCCATGAGGAGGATTTCTGTGAAGATGGTGAAGATGCCCATGTCTGCTAATACACTGCTGTCTCCTTGGAGTCAAAGGATATAGTGATAATATGATGTTGCAAATCAAAATGGAGAGATCCAAACTTTAATTATACAGAGTAAATATTATATTGATCTGAATTGTTATGCTGCATAGAGCTATGTAAATCTCATAAAATTGTTATATGATTTATCTATGCTTAATTAATAGGTAGCGTAATGAAAAAATTTGGATATGGAGAAACATATAAATGCTAATAATATTTAAGACTGTCACAGTGTCTTGGTTGAACTAGAATTTTGTTCAACTACATATAAAAATCAAAATACAAACACATGAAGGAAAGAGCATAAAGATAAAAACTACATACCTGAAGACTTAAATATGAGTTTTCAGTTCCCAAATCTTACCTTCATTTCTCTTCATTGGGCATATCTTAGAGGGTTACTTTTTACAAGGTGTGTTTTTATTCTATATAAAGAAATGTATATCAGCCTTATTTGTTATGCTTAGTGATCTCTTTCTGAAAGGAACTGGAATAATTATACCTCTAACCATTCTCAGGGGATCTATCTACTAATTGCAGCCTCTAGAAAAGCTGTGTTCCTTTAATGCCTTTTTTCCCACAGATATTTTGGCCAATCTGTTGAGGTAACTTAGATTTATAAAAGCCTTTTGAGTTTTGTGATATAATGAGTCAGGGTTTTGTAGAAGGTAAGGAAGAACAAGTTCAGAAGCCTGGTTTATAGGTTAGTGTCTGCCCAGTGACATTTTAGAAGCCCTGTCTCATGATAAAGTGATAAATAGGCTATGAAAAACAGTAAAAAATAGTATGATTATATTCACCTAACATATTCAAAAGGTGAAATAAAACAATGTCATTGTGTTCCTCTCACAAGAATTGAATTAAAAATTAAACAAAAGTGTCTCACACAGACACAAAATTTGAAAAGTGACAAAATAGAATGAAAAAAATATTGCTATTATATTACAGCACAATGTAAAATCCTACTCTGTAGCTTTGGACAGTTCCTGATGCTTAGCTTTCTCTGAAAGGGTATTGAGAAAAGAAGGTTAACTGATAGGATCCTGAGTGAATATTGAGATTGCTTGACAAGAAGTGATTTTAAAGACCTGGAGATAAAGTCACACACAAAAAAATCTTCAAAATCCTACATAATGTGTCAAGGTCTCAAAGTAACATGAGCAAAATGAGGAAAGAAGGTAAGTATTCAACTTGGAAATCATTTCTCCCTATTTTATTGATTCTAGCCTCATTTCGTTGTGCTCAGGGAAAATACATTGCATTAGTCAATATTTTAAATGTATTACAACTTTTTTGGTGACCTAACATATGGTCTATCCTAGAGAATGATCCAAGTCTACTTGAGAAGAATATGTATTGTGCTTTTGTTGTATGAAATGTTCTATACATGTCTGGTAAGTCTAGTTCATTTAGAGTACTGCTTAAGTCTTCTATTTCCTTATTGATCTTTCTACTAGATTTTCTGTCTGTTATTGCAAGTGGTATTCTAAATCTCCTACAATTAATGTAGAATCATCAATTACTCCCTTCAAATCTGACAGTTTTTGCTTCATATATTTTGAGGCTGTGCTCTTAGGTGAATATATATATTTCTAATTGCTATATCTTCTTGGTAAATTGTCCCTTTTATCAGTATATAATGTTGGCCTTTGCCCTTCATAATTGCTTTTGACTAAAATCTATTTTTTCTGATATTAGTACAGCTACTTGAGTTCTTTTTCAGTTACTTCTTGCATGGTATTTTTATCAATAGTTTCACTTTCAAACTATTTGTATCTTTGAATTTAAGATTAGTCTCTTGCATTCAACTTATAGTTGGTTGCTGCTTTTTTATTCATTCTGTCATTGCTTGCATTTCAACTGGGGAGTTTAATCCATTTCCATTTAAAATTACTACTGATAATAAAGGACTTTATTCTACCATTTTGCTCTTTAGCTTTTGCATGTCTTACACATGTATTGTCCCTTATTTCTTCTGATAATGCCTACTTCTATATTTATTTGAATTTTTTTGTTGTAACATATTGAGTGCCCTCTGTTTTCTATCTGGATATACTTTTGATCAATTTTCCTTGTAATAACATGGGTTAAAATTTAACATCCTAAATATACAATAATCACATTTGTATTGATACCTACTTAACTTCAATAGCATACAAATAAACTTTTTCTATAAAGTATTGTCCCCTTACTATTTTTGTATGTTACAACTTATACCTTTGTACATTGTCTAAAAGCATAGATTTTTCATTACTTTTTATGCATTTGTGTTTTAGCATCTGAAAGAAGTAAAAGGTAGAGTTAGATACAAAAAATCCACTGCAAGGATCGGAGGGCAAGATGGTGTCGACTTAGGAGGGCAACTGTGAACAGCTCCCAGAACATGGCGGATAGTGGACGGGGTTCTGCATGGGGTTCTGCATGGGCATGTGGAGTAAGAAGCTTGGGACATCTATCTGGGCAGATTGATGGCGTGGACTGAACCATAGAGATTCGTGAGTTTTAAGCCTGCCTGTGGTGCTTAACACAGTCGGCTGACCCCCACCCTTATGGGGGGGGAAAGCTGGTTGGAAGCGTGACTCCCATCTGGTAACTGGGTGACAGGGCCCGGTGGGAGGCACCATTTTCTGAGGGTGAGCTCTAGCAAGAGAGCTTTATTTTCTGGGGATTTGGCTCCCTGAAGCCCCCTGCAACTTAGACGAACAAAACAGCTGCAGTGAATCAGCACCCAGAGGAGGGGAGGGGTTAATCTGCTGAGGGAGTTGATTTGACTAGCTGCCCAGCAATAAGCCATGGGCCCTGTGGAGCTGGGGAGAGAGGCAATCTCCAAGAGAGGGAGAGCTCTGACAGAAAGCTATCTGCCTGCCTGGATCCCCTCATAACTTTGGGGAGCAGATAAGCCAGCTTGAAGCAGTGCCAGGATCAGGGGAGAGGCAAATCTGCAGAGTAAACCTCATTTACCGGCAGCCCAGTGACGCAGGGGCTCTGACCCAGAAGGGCGGAGTCTGCCGTATTTAGCATTCTACACTGACAAACATCAGACATTTGCATCCCTGGGGAATCCAGAAATTGGGAAGTGTTAGATTAGTTTCCATGAGCCTAGGTAGGGTCTCCTCTGTGAGGGAGGTGGTATAGAGAAGGACTTATTTTTGGTCCTGTACTACGTCAAATAAAATAAAATAAAATAAGAGAACGGTCACATTAATAAATGAAAAATAAATTCTTTTTAATTTAGTTTAATAGCCAAAAGCTGCTTCAAGAAATGCATATAGAACCCTGTGAAGAAATTGTTTGATAAATACAAGCAGGCTGAGAGGATCCATGGGACCCCAGGGAATATTGATCCCCCTTAGCTTTGTTTGACTTTTGCCCGTGTGGTTGCTTGGTTTTTCACTGTTTATTTGTTGTCTTTTGCTTTTCTTTCCTCTTTCCTCCCCCCTTTCTTCTTTCTTTTATTTTTTTTAAAATTAGGTGCTCCTAGATTATCTCTTATTTGCTGTGCTTCCTCTTCAGTAATTTCCCATTCTCTCTATATATTGATTTTGTATTCCAAACTATCTCTTATCCTTCCCTCATCTTTCAGCCTTCTGCTTTCTGTGGTGGATATTAATTACCATATTTTTTCCATATGCCCACAACTCAAGGGTGTCAATTTCTATTCCCTCTATTTTGTTTTTTTCTTTCTTTACAAATATTAACTCTTTCATTTTAGCCCTTTCTTAACTCTTTCTATCCCTCCTCATAATTCAAGCCTTCTAAATCATTATATATATATTCCTCTATTTGGTTTCCCAGTCCATTGTAGGTACTTCACTTTCTTTCCTATTACTCTACACTGCCTACATGAGTTAAATATTCACTTCATTAAGTCTTATTTGGCCGCTCTTCTAACTTTTATCAATATTACTATTATACTTCTTCGTTTCTCACATCCTTCGATTCCTCCAGTCCTAAACTTTTGCCTTCAAGGGAACATAGTAAGAAGTAAGGAAATAAAATAGGAAGAAAAAGTATCAATGAGAAAACTTAACACACACACAGAACCACCAGCGAAAAACAACTCTATAACAGAGAGAGAAGCTAATCAACTGAATAAATCCATCAAGATAAAATGATGACTAGAGGGCAACAAAAAATTACAAACCACACTGAGAAACAGGAAAACATGGACCAATCCAATGAACAAACTAAAAACCAGGAAGTGAAGCAGAACATTGAACAATTAATCAAAGCTTTCCAAACAAATATCATGGACCAACTTAAAGAAGTGAAGGAAGAGATTAAGAATATAAAGAATACACTGGGAGAACATACTGAAGAAATTGCAAACACTCACAAAAAGATAATGGATATGATGGTGACCAATAGCACAATCCAAGAAATCAAAAAGACTCTGGATTCACATAGCAGTAGATTTGAACAGGAAGAGGAAAGAATTAGTGATGTGGAAGACAATACATCTGAAATCAAACAGATAGAAGAACATATTGACAAAAAGTTTCAGCAGGGAATTAACCGACAACACAAAACACTCAAATATATGCATTATGGGCATCCCAGAAGGAGAAGAGAAGGGAAAGGGAACAGAAGAAGTGCTGAAGGAAGTAATGGCTGAAAACTTCCAAACCCTATTGAGAGAGATGGATGTGCAGATCCAGGAAGCAAAGTGCACTCCAAACAGTATAAAACCCAACAGGCCAACTCCAAGGCATATACATGTCAAAATGTCCAATGCTCAAGACAAAGAGAAAATACTCAAGGCAGCAAGAGAAAAGAGAACCATCACATACAAGGGAAGCACAATAAGATTAAGTGCTGATTTCTCAGCTGAAACCATGGAGGCAAGAAGACAGTGGTATGACATAGTCAAAATACTAAAATAAAAACGGTTCCAGCCATGAATTCTCTACCCAGCAAAACTGGCATTCAAAATGGTGGAGAGTTTAAAATATTCACAGATAAACAGAAATTAAGAGATTATGTCAATAGGAAACCTGCACTTCAAGAAACACTAAAGGAAGTTCTACAATTTGAAAGGGAAAAAAAAGGGAGAGAGAGTTGGAGGAGTGTTTAAAAGCAACTAACAAGACAAAAAACAAAAACAAAATAACATATTTTGACAAACATGAACCCAAAGAAAAATGGCTGAAGTAAGAAATTCATTATGAGTAATAACACTGAACATTAATGGACTAAATTCACCTATCACGAGACACAGATTTGCAGAATGGATAAGGAAATATGATCCATCTTTATGCTGTCTACAAGAAACCCAACTTTGACACAGGGATTCAAGGAAGCTTAAAGTGAATGGCTGGAAAACCATTTTAAAAACTTACAATAGCCAAAAATGGGCAGCAGTAGCTATTCTAATATCAGACAAAATAGAATTTAAATGCAAACTATTGTAAGAGACAAAGATGGACACTATATAATAGTAAAAGTGGTAATCTCTCAAAAAGAGAGAACAATCATAAACATTTATGCAACTAAATCGTGTGCCTCAAAATACATGAAGAAAACCCTGGAAAAACTAGATGGAGAAATAAATACATCTACAATCATAACAGGAGACTTTAATACACCTTTATCATCATTACACAGAACATCTAGACTCAGAATCACAAAAGAAAGAAAGGCTCTCAACAATACATTAGATGACCTGGACTTAATAGACATGTACAGAACATTACACCGAAATACAGCAGGATTTACATTTTTCTCAAGTGCACATGGAACATACTCCAAGATAGACAACATGCTAGGCCACAGAAAAACTCTCAATGAATTCAGAAAGATTGAGATTATACAAAGCAATTTCTCTGTCCAAAATGGAATGAAATTGGAAATCACTAAGGGACAGAGAAAAAGGTTAGGCACAAGGATATGGAAGTTAAACAACACACTCTTAGAGAAAGAGTGGGTCAAGGAAGAAATCTCAAAAGAAATCAGCAACTACCCTGAAAGTAATGAAAATGACAATACAACATATCAAAACCTATGGGATGCAGCAAAAGCAGTCCTGAGAGGAAAGTTCATAGCCATAAATTAATATATTAAAAAAGAAGAAAGATCTAAAATTGAAGACGTAACTGCACACTTGGAGAAATTGGAAAAACAACAACAAACTAAACCAAAAGGAAATAGAAAGAAGGAAATAACAAAGGCTTGAGCAGAACTAAATGGAATAGAGAATAAGAAAGCACTAGACAACTGGGAATCCCTGTAACAAAATACTTATACATATACATAAAATAACATTTAGTAAACAAATGTAAATATATGCACATGTATTTATATATCATTTTACAAATATTTGTATGCAGTGTAGAAAGCACTAGAAACAATAAACAAAACCAAAAGCTGGTTCTTCGATAATATCAATAAAATTGGCAAACCCTTAGCCAGACTAACAAAGAAAAAGAGAGAACAGATGCAAATACACAAAATAAGGAATGAGCAATGGGATATCACTACTGACCCCACAAAAATAAAGAGTATCTTAAGAGGATATTTTGAAAAATTATATGCCAACAAGAATGATAATTTAGAGGAAATGGAAAAGTTTCTAGAAACTCACAAACAGCTTACATTGATGAAAGAAGAAATTGATGAACTCAACAGTCCAATTACAAGTAAAGAGATAGACTCAGTCATCAAAAACCTCTCAACTAAGAAGAGCCCAGGACAGATGGCTTCACAGCTGAATTCTACCAAACATTCCAGAAAGAGTTAACACCAATTCTGCTTAAGCTCTTCCCAAAAATAGAAGTAGAAGGAATATTGCCTAACTAATACTACGATGCTAACATTACTCTAATACCAAAACCAAACAAAGATGCTACCATAAAGGAAAATTACAGACCAATTTCTCTAATGAACCTAGATGCTAAAATCCTCAACAAAATACTTGCTAATAGCATTCAACAACATATCAAAAGGATTATATACCAAGACCAAGTGGGTTTCATTCCAGGTATGCAAGGATGGTCCAATATAAGAAAATCAATCTATGTAATACACCACATGAGCAAAGTGAAAGAAAAAAATCACATGATCATCTCTATAGATGCAGAAAAAGCATTCAACAAAATAGAGCACTCTATCCTGATAAAAATACTACAAAAGATAGGAATAGAAGGAAACTTTCCAATTATGATAAAAGGGTATATATGAAAAACCCAAAGCCAACATTATTTTCGATTGTGAAATCATAAAAGCCTTCCCTCTGAGACTGGGAACAAGACAAGGATGCCCTCTGTCACCACTTCTATTTAACATTGTCTTCAAAGTACTTGCCCAAGCACTGAGGCAAGAACAGGACATAAAAGGCATCCAGATTGGAAAGGAAGAATTGAAAATTTCATTATTTGCAGATGACATGATCCTGTACATAGAAAGCCCTGAGAAATCTACAACAAAGCTTCTAGAGCATATAAATGACTTCAGTAATGTTGCAGACTACAAGATCAATGCTCAAAAATCAGTAGCATTTCTGTACACCAGTAACGAGCAATGTGAGGAGGAAATCAAGAAAAAAATACCATTTACAATAGTAATAAATGAATCAAATACTTAGGAATAAATTTAACTAAAGATGTAAAGGACTTATATACAGAAAACTACACAACACTGTTAAAGGAAATCAAAGAATCCTTAAATAAATGGAAAAATATTCCCTGTTCATGGATAGGAAGACTAAACATCATCAAGATATCTATCCTACCCAAACTAATCTACGGATTTAATGCAATCCCAATAAAAATCAATACTGTATTTTTTAAGGAACTGGAAAAACTAACCACAAAATATATTTGGAGAGATAAGAGGCCCTGATTTGCCAAAGACATATTGAAAAAGAAAAATGAAGTTGGAGGTATCACACTACCTGACTTTAAAACATACTTCAAAGCTACAATGATCAAAACCGCATGGTATTGGCACAAGGATAGACCTACTGACCAATGGAACCGAATTGAGAGTTCTGATATAGATCCTCACATATACCACCATCTGATATTCGACAAGGCCACCAAGCCCACTCAGTTGGGGGAGAATGGCCTTTTTAACAAGTGGTGCTTGATGAACTGGATATCCATATCCGAAAGAGTGGGAGAAGAATACCATCTCACAACTTATACAAAAATCAACTCGAGATGGATCAAAGATCTAAATATAAG
The DNA here is from genome assembly GCA_029593785.1 of Cabassous unicinctus. Classification (NCBI taxonomy): domain Eukaryota; kingdom Metazoa; phylum Chordata; class Mammalia; order Cingulata; family Chlamyphoridae; genus Cabassous; species Cabassous unicinctus. Next base: position 29,259 of record JAQZBX010015113.1, read on the forward strand.
AGCAAAAACCATAAAGACCTTGGAAGATAATTTAGGGAAGCATCTACAGGACCTTGTAATAGGAAATGTTTTCATGAACTTCACAGCCAAATCATGAGCAGCAAGAGAAAAAATAGATAAAAGGGATTTCAACAAAATTAAAAACTTCTGCACCTCAAAGGATGTTATTAATAAAATAAAAAGGTAGGCTATATCCCGCATATATAAAGAAATCCTTCCCTCGAAAATAAAAAGACAAACAATGCATTTAAAAAATTGACCAATGACCTGAAAAGACACTTCTCCAATGAAGAAATACACATGACTGAAAAGCACATGAAAAAATCCTCGACATCACTAGCTATTAGGGAAATGCAAATCAAAACCACAATGAGATACCATCTTACACCCATCAGAATGGCAGCTATTAAAAAAAAAAACAACAGCAGAATAAAAGTGTTTGAGAGGATGTGGAGGAATAAGATCCCTCATCCACTGCTGGTGGGATTGTGGAATGGTCCAGCCACTGTGGAGGACAGTTTGGCAATTCCTCAGAAAACTAACAATAGATCTACCATATGATCCAGCAATTCCACTACTGGGTATATACACAGAAGAATTGAAAGCTAAGACACAGACACATATATGCACACCAATGTTCATAGTGGCGTTGTTCACAATTGCCAAAAGTTGGAATCAGCCCTGGTGGCCATCAACAGACGAATGGTTAAGCAAAATCTGGTACATATATACAATGGAATATTACTTAGCTGTTAGAAGGAATAAAGTAATAACACATGGAATAACATGGATGAATCTTGAAGACCTTATGTTGAGTGAAGCAAGCCAGGCAGTGAAGGATGAACACTTTATGAACTCTTTGATTTGAACTGAGAAAAGTTAACAGTTTTTGAGGACCACTGACTGAAAGATAGGCTAACAACGGAGAGAGAGACAAGGGTAGGTTGCGAGCCATCACCCATATGGACATTATCTATGGTAAATTTAAAGAGTATAGTTACATATTGAAGGATAGGACAGGTGGGTAGAGATTTTACTGGACTTGGTGGTGCAGGAATAACAGGTGGGTAGATTAGAAAGGGCAGGTTAGAATACCCAGGGCATGTAACTTTGAATCTTTTCATCCCATGAGCCAAGACAGGGAATAGTCATATGCCCCAGGGGGTGGGGAAGAATGAACAGAATAGATGAAATGGGGTATTTAGTGTTCATGGGAAACATTCTTCATTACCTTATAGTAATGGTCACAGGACATGGTAAATATCATCAAAAATTATTAAACTGTACAGTCTAAATTGTAAACTATACTGTAAACCATTGACAATTCTTAGTTGCTATATTTTACTATCTGTATAACAGTTATAACAATGCTAACATCCATTAAAAAACAGTTTTTAATATGGGGTGGGAAAGGGGGAGGGAGGTTGGGTATGTGGGAGTCTCTAGTATTCCATATGTCTTTGCTGTGACCTATAGCTTCTTTGAAAATTAAATCAAAATTTGGGAGACACTGGGGAATGAGAGGGGGAAGATGTGATGGTACACTGGACATCCAATAATACAGTGATAAAAGGAAAAAAGAATAATTTCTTTTAAAAAAGAATTATTTCCCCATTTTTTCGAATGTCCCAATCCCCTAATTATATTTTATATTTAGTTTAGTTTTTTTTTTTTTTCTGAGTTTCCTTGGCCTTATCTCTTGCATTTAAAATTTATTATTTCTTTTTCCTATTAAGTGTATTTTGTTATTATATGGGCTTCATGTTTAAGGAAGATTTAGATCACAGAAGGGTTACAAGGGGGACTGCAGAGGATCATTGGTGTTGGTTGTCTGGGATGGGGGATTCATGGGAGTAAGTCCATCTCTATATACATGAAAGATATATAAAATTGTTCAAATGATCAAGGGATGGGGCATGGTCATGGTAGGTAGACAATTACTCAATAAATGGGGTAATCTGAATTCCCAGCCTGGAGAGCTCTGCTACATTCCCTAAGGGAGCAGCAACAGTCCCCTGAGTGCAGAGGCAGTGTCTGGCAAAAAAGGATGGCCCAGTGATGGGTTTTTTTAATTGAGGACTAGCCTTATGAGTATTTGCTCTTCTAATTGAAACTTAGCCTACTGTTATGGGGTGCCTAAGAGTTGCCACCTGAGAGCCTCCTTGTTGCTCAAATGTGGTCTCTCTCTAAGCCAAACTCAGCATTTGAATGCATTACCTTCCCCCCAACCTGGGACATGACTCCTGGGGTGAGCCTCCCTGGCAATGAGTGATTAATACCAATGCCAACTGGCAACATGATTGGAAAAAGACCTTGAATAAAAAGGGGAAAAGGTAAAGAGAAGTGAGTTCACGTGGCTAAGAGACTTCAAATAGAGTCGGGATGTCATCCCAGAGGTAATACTTACACACACCTCAGTAGCATCTCATTGAACACCAAAGAGGTTATCACCCCACACAGAGGGAATCCTTAGGGCTCTGGAGACACCCAGGTCCTATATAAGTGGGGATAGCCTCAGAGATTGATGTCTAATTAGTGGGCTCTTCATTGGAATCTGTGCTCCTGAGAGTGACAGAGTTGGACTCAAATAAGTCCTCCCTGCACATGGTCCATCAGTCCCTTCTATTCAAACCTATATGTGATGCTGGATTTGTTAGGTGTACTTCCAGAGACTGAAGCCTCTGTCCTACGTATGTGCCAGCTGTGCTTGGAATCTCGGTGGAGCTGCAACTCCTACCCTACAGCTCAATGGGCTCATCCAAGTAACCTGGAGAGGAGACAATGATGGGCAATGGCCATCCCAGGGAATGGAGAGGGCCTGCAGCTGTAGGCAAGATAATCCCATCCACCGTATTCATGAGATATAAGCCCTCTCTCACTTGGAGGTGGAATGGACATCACCATCCCAGTCCCCTGAGGATTGGGGGAGGAGCTGTGGACTAGAGTGGACTTGATGGTGTTTTGTTGTAGACATATTGTGATTCAAGCAATGGAAGAAATTGTCACAGTGAGGTGGAGCCGGTGGCCACTGGATGCTTTTGGGGCAGGGAGAGAGGGGCAGTTGAAATACAGTGGCTTTTTTGGGACTTGGGAGTTGTCTGGAGTGGCGTGGCGGCGATGGATGTAGGCCATTTTCCATCAGCATATACCATGCAGAACTGTGTGGGAGACAGTGTGGTCTATGATGTGAACTGTGGTCTATGCTCGGTGGCAAGGCCCCAGGATGGGTATATCCTTTGCGGTGTTGTGCCACATGGATGAGGGATCGTGGTGTGGAATGTTGTTTGAGGTGTGGGAGGTGGGGAACATGGGAAACCCTGTAATTTCTGAGTAATATTTAGGTAATCTAAGCCCCTTTAAAATATATATATATATAACAAATAACATTTATGTAAACAAATGCACATATATGCATATGTATTTATATATCATTTTACAAATATTGGTATGTATTGTGAAAAAATTAATTTTTGCACACAATAAAAAAAATGCACTGAAATAATGCAGGCATTTATAATTTCCCCAGATCATTATTTCTTTATGCTGCTTTGATCCAGGGCCTAGTGTCCTTTCTTTCAGTCTGAAAAATTTCATTTACCATTGCTTTTAGGGCAGGCCTTGTGTTGATGATGAACCTCAGCATTTGTTTATATAGGAATGTCTTAATCTCATATGCATTTTTTTTAAAGAAATTCTCACTGGATACAAAATTCTTAAAAGGTTTTTTTGTTTTGTTTCATTTTGTTTTTCAGAACTTTAAGTATTTCAACCCATTGCCTTCTTGTCTCCATGGTTTCTGAGGAGAAATTCACACTCAGTCTAATTGGAACTCCCTTAAACATACTCCGGCTTTTCTCCTGCAGCTTTCAGAGCTCTCTTCTTGTCCTTTGAATTTAATAATGTGATCAGTATATGACATGGTGTATTTTTCTTCTTGTTTATCCTGTTTGGTGTTCTCTGGATATCCTGGATGTGTACATTCACATCTTTTGTTAAGTTTGGGAAGTTCTCTAACATTATTTATTTCAATATCTCTTCTGTACTTTTCTGTGTTTTTCTCTTTCTAGGACTCCCCCAGTGTGTAAATTAGGTATGCTTGATGCTGTCCCAGAATTGTCTTAGGCTACTTTTACTTTATGTAATACTTTTTTTCTTTTTACTTTCTGCTCCTCAGCCTGACTCATTTCACTTGTCTTTGATTCAAATTCACTGATTCTCCTGCTAGCTCCAATCTGCTCTTGAAACCCTCCTAGAAATTTTTAACTTAAGATATTGGTGGTCTTCAACCCTGGTTGTTCTGTTTGGTTCCTTGTTGAATTTTCTGTCTCATTATGAAGATTCTCATATTGCACATGCCTTATTTTCCTAATATCATTTAGTTCTTCCTCTGTATTTTCCTTCATCCCCTTGAGCATTTTTTCAGATCATTTCTGAAATGCTTCATTTGGTGTGCCCATATTCTGGTCTCCTCCATTGGTGCTTACTGGATTTTTATCCTCTTCCTTTGTACAGACCATTACTTCCTGTTTCTTTGTTTTTCTTATACTCTGTTGCACACTGAACATTTTATTATTTTCAGATGTTACCTCTGGTATTTATTTCCTGAGATATCTGTTTCTTGATTTTGTAACCACCTGGAGAGAATATGGAGATTTTCTTTACTTTCAACCCTCCTATCAGGAAGATCTGCCTAAGGCAAATTCAGTGTGCAGGGTTTCCCCTCTCTTTCTGGGTCTCTGTATTTTTCTGGGCTTTTGCTTTTTAGTTGTTTGGGAATCCCTCTCTTTATTGGAATTTGTTTGACCTTTCTGTGTCCCAGGAGACAGACCTCTTACCCCTGGGAGTTTGAAAATGAAAGCCTTTTCCCCAGACTGTCTGCCTTTATAGATTCTTACATTTATTTCAGTGTCTCAAGCTACTTTTATCTGTAAGGCAAATTCTGGGAGAAAGGGCATGCCAGAGTGCACTTTCCAAAGTTAATCTTTCCCAGTTATACAGAGCCAAAGATCTAAAAAGTGGGCACAGACCAGATCCAAATTGCATTGGGGAGACAATCAGGTACGGTGCCATGACTCTGAAAAGCTGAGCTTTCTTGTCCTGCCCAGCAAATGCAGCCATTCAAATAACTGTTCCCTGCAGCTCTGAGGAAGTGTAGCATCTTTAACTCTCCTTTGCTGCAAGTTTTGTCACTTTGTCTTGAATGGGTTAAAATAAACCCTGCCTTTGGAGCCAGGCCCCCAACAAAAGACATTCACTAATCAAAAGCTATGATAAGTGATATAATCTGCTTTCCCCTGGTGTTGGGGAAGAGGATTTTTATGTCCCTTTCTGTCACCAGCACAAGAGCCACGTGCTTAAACACATATGGCCTTCCTTGAGAATAGGGGATGGGTCTAGTTTTTGCCACTTGGAAAGACCAATTTCCTATTCTTTATGAACATTTATCAGAAACTTCTTCCTGCTTTTCCCTAGATACTGTAGTGCTAGTCTGTCCTCTGAAGATCAAAGAAACAAACAAACAAAACAAACAAACAAACAAAAATACATGATTTAGGCAGTTACTGTCTGTATAACATTTGTTCCATTTGGAAAGACTGAGTCCTGGAGCCTCCTTCTCCACCGGCTTTCTACCATCTTCTCCAGGATTTTTTTTTTTTGTTATGTATCCAAGCACCTATATAAGTAACTGATAATTAATAGATTTTTAGTGAATGTAGGGTAGAGTTATAAATGAAATTATGTAGTTCACAGAAAATAAAGTTTGAAATTTTTCAAATCTCACTGAATATTGAAATATATATGTAACATATATTTAATAAAATATATATGTAATATTAAAAAATATATAATATATATATTATTGTAATTAGATATGTTGGCCAAGATACACAAATACATATTAGTATATAAGGAAGTTGTTAAATACAGGGGAGTTGAGGTAGGTATAGGAGGCAAGATCTCAAAGGACAACACCTAAGATGACACATCAGGAAAAAGGGATAAAGACTGGAAGATAGGAAATATCAAAGAGCTTTTCTAAATTCCTGGAGATAGTATTTAAGTTGTTGGGCATATTCACCTTGTCCAGTGATTTTAAAATAATTGACTATTAGCATAAGAATAATGGAAATTGATGATTGTGACTTCATTTTTTGTATTGAAATGGTTTCTTGTAAGAATGATAGGAGAAAACTAAGTGTGGTACACTTGTTTAAGTACAAGAGGTCATTTTCATGAACTTTGCTATAAAAGGAATCAGAAATTATGCATTAACTTGTAATGAAAGTAAGGTTAGATGGTTTTTGTGTGTTTTTTTATTTTGTTTTCTTTGGTTTTTAACAGAAAAAAATGTCTGCATATCACTATTCTGAAATGAATGTTGCACTAAAGGGAAAAAAAGGATTTTATGGAATTGTAAAGACTATACCATACTGTTTTTACCACTGTAGCTAGGTAACATGATTTAAAGTCTGAAAGTGAGCTCCTCCAATTTTGGTCTTCCTTTTTAAGATCTTTCTGGCTATTTGGGGCCCCTTATTTTTCCAAATGAATTTAATAATGGCATTTTCCATTTTCATTTCCAAATTCTAGTCTAATTTTTGGGGGGATTGTGTTGAATCTGTGTATCAGTTTGGATAGAATTGACATTTTAATGATATTTAGTCTTCCAGTCCATGTGTGGCATTTTCTTCCTTTTATTTAGGTATTTTTAAAAATTTCTTTTAACAAGGCATTGCAGTTTTCTGAATACAAGTGCTTCACATCCTTTGTTAAGTTTATTCCTAAATATTTGTTTGTTTGTTTTTTAGTGATGATTGTAAACGGAATTTTTTCCTGACTTCCTGCTCAGATTGCACATTACTAGTGTATAGAAACACTACTGATTTTATTAAGCTGGTATCCTGCCACTCCACAGAAATCATTTATTAGTTCTAGCACCTTTGTTGTATATTTTTGGGGACTTTCTAAGTATAGAATCATATCATCAGTGAATAGTGGAAGTTTTACTTCTTCCTTTCCAATTTGGATTAACTTATTTCTTTCTCTTGCCTGATTGCTCTAGGTAGAACTTCTAGCACTATATTGAACAACAATTGTGACAGTGGGCATCCTTGTCTAGATCCTGATCTCAATCGGAAAACTTTCTCTCTTTCACTGTTTCATACTATGTTAGCTGTGGGATTTTCATATATGGCCTTTATCATGTTATCAAATCTTCCTTCAATTCTTATGTTTTGTAGGAGTTTTTCAAGAAAGATCATTTGTCAAAAGATAGTGTCATGTGATTATTCTCCTTTGATTTATTAATGTAGTGTATTACATTGAGAGATTTTCTTGTGCTGAACAAATCTTGCAAGCCTGGTATAAAACCCACTTAATAATGATGAATAATTCTTTTAATGTACTGTTGGACTTGATTAGCAAGTATTATGTTGAAGATTTTTGCATCCATATTCATTAGGAAAATGAGACTCTATTTTCTTTTTTCATTCTATTTTTACGTGGTTTTGATATTAAGGTGATATTGGCTTCATAGAATGAGTTTGGTAACATGCTTCCTTCTTTAAAATTTTGAAAGAGTTTGAATAAAATTGTAATTAAATCTTTGTTTGCTTGGTAGAACTCACTTGTGAAACAATTTGGTACTGGGATTTTCATTTTGGGGAGTTTTTCATGAATGTTTCAATCTCTTTATTTGTGATTGGTTTGTTGAAGTCTTCTATTTCTTCTAAGGTAAGTGTCGGTTGTTTTTACATTTCTAGGAATTTTTCTATTTCATCTATATTGTCTAGTTTCTTGGCATACAGTTGTTCTTTCACTTTTGTGGAGTTAGTAGTAATGTTGCCATTTTCATTTGTTATTTTATTTATTTGCATCTTCTTTCTTTTTTTCTTGTTCTGTCTAGCTAAGGGTTTCTTGATTTTGTTAATTTCTAGAATAAATATCTTTTAGTTTTGTTAATTTTCTCTACTGATTTTGGTACTCAATTTCATTAATTTTGCTCTGGTATTTATTTCATTCCTTCTGCTTGCTTTGGGATTACATTACTGTCTGTTTCTTGTTTCTCCATCTGTTTAATTAGGGAATAGATTTTACCTCTTTCTTCATTCTAATGAAAGCATTGAGTGCTATAAATATCCCTCTCAGTACTGCCTTCACTGCATCCCATAGGTTCTGATATGTTATGTTCTTCTTTTCATTCAACTTGAGATATTTATTAGTTTCTCTCAAAGTTTCTTCTTTGAATCACTGATTATTTAAGAGTGCATTGTTTTATCTCCAGATATTTGTCAATTTTCCCTTTTTCTGGCCAGCTATTGATTTCCAGCTTTATTCCATTATGATCAGAGAAAACATTTTGTATAATTTGATCTTGTTGAATTTATTGAGATCTGCTTTGTGACCTAACTTCTAGGCTATCCTGGAGAAAGATCCATGAGCACTTGAGAAGAATGTGTATCCTGCAGTGATCTGTATATGTCTATTTGCTTTTGTTGATTTTTCATATTCAAGCTTTTTGTTTCTTAATTGATCCTTTACGCATATGCTCTCTCCAATGCTGAGAGTGGTGTATTGAAGACTTCAACTATTATTGTAGAGGCATCTATT